>CAWUDS030004300.1:0-98250 GCA_963859935.3 Lathyrus sativus
CTCTGATTTAACTGCCGAAGGTCGCAAGCACAACCGTGCTTTGCATGTGTCTATTAAATATGAAGAAGATACTCTTTCCAGGGTACTTGTTGACAACGGGTCGGCTCTTAACATGATGCCTAAAAGAACGTTTGCCAAATTGGCTTACAATGGAGCAGAGATGAGAGCTACATCATTGATTGTAAAAGCGTTTGATGGATCTAGAAGGACGGTGATCAGAGAAGTTGACTTACCTATCATGGTATTCCCCCAAGCTTTTGAAGTCACTTTCCAAGTGACGAATATAAATCCAGCTTACAACTGTCTGTTAGGAAGGCCATTGATACACACGGCAGGCGCTGTCACGTCCACTCTGCATCAAAAGATGAAATGCATTGCCAAGGATCAGTTGATTGTGGTGCACGGTGAAGAGGACCTATTGGTCATCAACCTCTCCTCTTTCTGATACATCTAAGTTGATGAAGACGCATTAGAAATTTCTTTCCAAGCGTTGGAGATTGCACATGTTGTGATGGTGGAAGATGTTGTCGTTACACGTGGTCCCTCCTTTGTCACCGCTCAAAGTATCAAGAATGCCATGAAAGAAGGACTTTCGCAAGGATGGGGAGAGTGATAGAAGTCAATGCCCGAGAAAAGAACGACATACGAGGATTGGGTTACAAGCCAACTCCAGACGAAGAGCTAGAAGTCAACGGCAAATGCCTCAAAACTCTGGAAGAAATCTTTGTAAGTGGCGGCGTCCAAATCAACGCTATTGAGAAAAACGATGAAGAAAGCTGCATAGACCACCTGGTGTTCCAAGGTGAAGCTATTCTGAGCAACTGGGAGGCCGTCGAAATTCATGTTGTGTTGCCTCTTGTCGAGTAATTTGCTTGTTTTGCTCGTTAGCATTTTCTATGTTTAAAATCCCTGGTTGTGCCCAAGGCCAGTTGATCATTTTGTACGGGCCACACTTTCAAAAATCAATTACTGAATGAGTATTTTATTAAACTCCATTTTCGTTGTTCATTGCATTTTTATTGTTTTTACTTTTTATAAAAAGGAAAATGGAAATCTTTTCAAAAACCTAAAAAAAACGAATCACCTGAATCCCTTTGTGTGTGTGTGTTTGCTCATTTAGACCCGTTTAAACACATGCAGAGAAACTCCAACACCTCTTAAATTCTATAGTCATCTGATCCCACCTAGATTCAATTTGGCGGTATTCCAAGCTGAAGAAGACAGTAATGAAGATTCTGAAGTTCCAGAAGAACTAACCAAAATGACTGAGTGCGAAGACACCTATCTTCAGCTATACAAGGAACAAATTGACGTCATCAACCTGGGCTCCGAAGAAGAGAGAAAAGAAGTCAAGATTGGGGCATCACTAGGGGCAGACGTTAGAAGCCACTTAATAACCCTTCTCAAGGAATATACGGATGTATTTGCTTGTTCCTACTAAGACATGCCAGGGTTGGATACTGACATTGTAACGCACAAGCTTCCTCTTAAACCCGAATGTCCTCCGGTCAAGCAAAAGCTTCGAAGGTCCCGACCTGACATGGCCCTCAAAATCAGGGAAGAGTTTAAGAAACAAATCGATGCGGGCTTCTTGGAAGTCTCTAAATACCCTGAATGGATGGCTAATATTGTGCCCATACCCAAAAAGGATGGCAAGGTTCGAATGTGTGTAGATTATAGGGACCTCAACAAAGTCAGTCCAAAGAACGACTTTCCCCTACCACATATTGACACTTTAGTGGCCAACACGACCAACTTAGTGGTGTTTTCATTCGTGAACGGTTTCTCCGGTTATAACCAGATCAAAATGGATCCAGATGACATGGAAAAACGACATTTATCATCCCCTGGGGTACCTATTGTTATAAGGTGATGCCTTTCGGTCTGAAGAATGCTGGAGCTATATACCAACGAGCCATGGTGACATTATTTCATGATATGATTCACCAAGTGATTGAAGTCTACGTCGATGACATATTGCTGAATTTCAAAGTGGGGAAGATCACCTTGAGCATTTATTAAAATTGTTCAAGAGGCTTAGGAAGTATCAGTTGAGAATGAACCCCACCAAGTGTACTTTCAGGGTTAGATCTGGCAAGTTACTCGGTTTCATTGTTATTCAATATGGAATTGAAGTGGACCCCGACAAAGTACGTGCCATCCAGGAAATGCCTGCACCACAAACCGAGAAGCAAGTTAGAGGTTTCCCTAGAAGGTTGAATTACATCTCCAGATTTATCTCCAACTTAACTCCTACCTGCACGTTAATATTTAAGTTGTTACGAAAGGATCAAGTAGTTGTATGGAATGAGAATTTCCAGATAGCATTTGAAAAGATCAAGGAATATCTCCAAGAGCCTCATATATTAATCCCTCATGTACCCGAAAAAACTCTTTCATGTACATGACTGTACTCGAGGACTGAGAATCATATTGTAGATGCTTTAGCCATGCTAGAATCAATGCGGAAGGTCCAGTTTGTCAATGAGGCTCCTTTAATCTGTATTGAAAGAAAGACCTCCCCAGTGTTGCACCCCAAAATTTGACCAACATTTATTTATCCATTGAGTGTTTGAAAGTGGATACCTTCATCAGACCGTTCAAGAGATCTTCAGAGGAATTGGTTGGAACCAGGGTTGTGTGCTTCATAGCTTGAGAGTTGTGGGTGCTCCTCAGATGATTCTGAGACTTTGAGAATGAACTTGATGTTTTGAGAAATCCTATGAGATGTCTTGATAGCCATCATGAAGCCCAGAGAGGTCATTATGCAAGAATTCAGAAGATTCAACCATGAGTGGTAGAATTAGGGTTTTGACTGGCTCAACCCTAGGGTAACTGAAAATTTGGAGAAGGTTGAGACCTAATCCAAGGGCCATGAGATCATGGAATGATGCATAGAGATGTTATAAGGATGATTCCTAGACCAACTCATCATGATTGAGTAGTTTGAGAAGTTTCAAGCCAGGGTTTCCAAGGATTGTCAGTGAAAAAACCCTAATTTGATCCCTATCTTCCAGGCAGTTTTAGCTCTAGATGTGATTGATATCTCATCTTCCCCACAACATGAATGTTGTAGAGCTTGTTCTTAGCTTTAATTTGAGTGGTGGAAGTCCTTGATAGGAGTTACAGAGCTCAAGTTATGGTTTTGACAAATTACAGGTCAGCTGAGGTGTGTGAATCTGGGTCCTTGAAAGTCACCCAACCTGCAGACAACTTTTGCCCTAGTATGATGATTCCTATGATCTCTTGGTCAACATGAATGTTGGAGGGAATATTCTTAGCTTTAATTTGAGTGGTAGAAGTCCCTGATAGGATTTGTGGAACTCAACTTATGGTTTGAACAAGACAGGGGTATTTTGGTCATTTGTCAGTTATAGGTCATTTTTAAGCAAATGCCATATCTCCTATTTCCAAGCCTCAAATGGAAAAACTCAAAACACGAAAGTTGTTCAAAATGGTATTTTAAGTCTATAAAGAAGGTCATGAATTGTTGAAAAAGCTTGGAGCATGGATATTTTAAAATGGTCAAAATGACTTGTAAATGGCTTATAAGTTGAAAAAGTTGGAATTGAAAATTGGTTTGGAAGATCTAGGAATCCAAAATGGGTCATCCAATATATCATTTTGATTGGAAACATCATTTTAAAAACAATGGTTTAGCCACATTTTTGAGTTTAGGCTTAAAATTGGAGTTGCTTTGTAAATTTGTTACTTGCACTTTAAGGCATCAAAAGGAAAGATGGAAAAATGCTACATAAGGGTTTGTAAGACCTTATTTTCATGTCATAATATCATATGAGGAGAATTTAGGTGAGATTACATGGTATATCATGAGATTGCATGGGATTTGCTCAAAATGACAAATTCAACTTCTCATTGCGTGATACATTCTAGAAACTTCATGGAAGGTTCCCCAAAGTTCTAGACATTTCTATTCTCATCTATATAAGCCCTAGGGTGGCTCCATGCATTGGTTGGTGATTCTAGTTGCTTGCAAACCATACTTTCATCTCATAACCCCTCATTGCATTTTGGTTTCAATCTCTCCCAAATCCCATTGTTGGTGTAATCTTTCATCATCATCATCATCCTCCATTGTTGTGGAGTGAAAAGCAAGAAGAAGGCTCAAGAATTCGTGGCTGTTTTGTGTGATTCAACTCATCACTCCCATTTGCATAAAGGTTTGGACAACATAATTCAAGAGGTTTGAGCACAAATTCTCTTCACCAGAATCATCACCATCATCCAAGGATCAATTAGCACAAGTACCAAGGCTTGGATTGGAGAAGAAACACCATAGCCATCACCACTTGCAAGGTATGCGTTTTCTCTTGAAACTCATTATTTATGCATAGTTAAGGTTTGTTGTTAGGGTAAGCGTGATAGAGACCAATTAGGGATGAATCTTGATGAGTTTGAGGGTCGTTTGTGAGGTTTGTTTCCATGGTGATTTCTGTTTTAGGATCAAGAACACACCATGTAGTGTACTATAATCTTAGCTTTGTAGCTTAGAATAATCACCATGGAGTGTAGACCATTCTAGGTTAGTTTCAGCCCATACCATTTCCATGCACGTCAGTGTAATTAGAGTGTACCCAAGACTTCCACCGTGCGTATATTTTTCTAGAGTGGGTATTAAGAAATTCTATGACCATGGTTGTGTAGAGGGCAGTGAGAGGATCAATTTTGCTTTTTGGATCGAGTTAAATGGTGGAGAGATGAGGGAGCTAGAGGGAGTGGAAGATTCGCGGGTGGGGGATGTTTCTTGAAACCCTAGGTGTCCAAAGGTAGGAGAGATAATCTCTACCGTTGGTTTGTGTTGGAAGATTGGACTTTGTCCTTCAATCCCACGGCCCAGATTTATTCAGAATTGGAGGGAGATTTAAAAAATCAAAACGTCGTCGTTTTGATTAGTGAGTAGCTCCTGGGCTTTGATATCTTTCCTATCCGCACCCCCTCTATTTCTGGCCCATTAGAAAGCCAACTGGGCGCTTTACCATCTGAACCCCCCTCCCCTTTAATTAATCATTTTATATTTTTGATTTCTTTAATATTTTTAGCATCTTGTAAAAATCATAAATAAATGAAAAATAATCATTTTTTGATTTCTTGTTTTTGCTATAATTAGATATAAATGTGTAGAAAATAATAAAAATAAAAATGGAATTTTATTTTTAATGTAGAATTTTTGGTGATATTTTCTTTAATATAGTGTATTTTCTTTCTTTTAGTTGATACCTTATTTTGCAAGAATTGTTTTAGGGCTTTCCCTTAGGTTTTTTAACTCATTCTTTTTTGTGTAATTAGATGATGAATCATAGTTCCCCATAGGATTTATTCTAGATTTTTAGATTAGAATTTGATTAGTTTAATTAGGGTAGCTTTAGGGTATCCTAATTAGGGTTTAGGTTGTGCATAGGTGAGGAAATTCATTTTCTTTAGATAGTTTTGTTTTGATTTTTGGGTAGGGGCATATGTGGATGTTATGGGTAGATGTTGAGGACCCTTGTGAATAATTGTTAGATTTTTCCCCATTGGTTTAGTATTTTTAGGTATTTTCTGAAGTTGCCTGATAATTTTGTCTGTGCTGTGGTTATCTGTTCATCTCTGGGGTTTGTTTTGAGGAATTTGTTGTGGGGCATGTGTGGTCTTGAAGATCTTGTTGGAGAGAATGATGAAGTGAAGATTGTAGATCAAGACTCAGAGACCCAGAGCTTGGCTTGTTTCCTGTCTGTGAGGTTTGAGATCCTGAAGTTTGAGGGAAGTTCATGGTACTTTCCTGAGGAAGGCACTATGAATGACTTTCATTCTTTCTTCTCACCTCTTTCTTAAGTATCCAATGATGTTGGAGCCAACTTGTGAGTTTAATTTCTCCTGAGGAGGAATGTAAACTGATCACATGTTGTTGAGCCACATGGGATACATCTCCTAAGTGGAAGCCTCCTAGTACTTTCCTGAGGAAGGTCCTATGGGTCTATTCACTTAGTTCCATTAGTTTATCTAGGATTTCTTAAGTATCCAATGATGTTGGAGCCAACTTGGGAGTTTAATTTCTCCTGAGGAGGAATGTAAACTGATCACAGTTGTTGAGCCACATAGGATACAACTCCTAAGTGGAAGCCTCCTAGTACTTTCCTGAGGAAGGTCCTATGGGTCTATTCACTTAGTTCCGCTAGTTCAGATAGGATTTCCTAAATATCCAGTGATGTTGGAGCCTGCTTGTGAGTTTATTTCCTCCTGAGGAGGAATATAAACTGATCACAGTGGTTGAGCCACATAGGATATGACTCCTGAGTATACACCTCCTAGTGCTTTCCTGAGGAAGACACTATGAGTCTGCTTACTTAGCTCCCTGTCTTTGGTAAGCTTGTTCTGAAGCTTGAAGACTGGGATTGTTTTCTTTTGGTTAGGTTTTGCTTTAGGGCTTTGCTCAGATTTGATTCAGATTCTGTGTTAGGGTTAGGATTAGAGAATAGATGATTCTTTCTCAAGCATGTGTTTTGTTTGCCTGATGGCACTTCATTTCTTTTATCTGTTCATTGCTTGATAGCATGTTGTTTATCTTCAGTATGATTACTGTTATTTCATGACTGGCTTGAGGTCGAGACGAGCTTGTGGAGGCTGAAGCCCCACACACATTTCCTCCCTCACTTGCATTGCATGCATTTTACTGTTAAAGCTGATGCTTTTGTCTATTTTGGTGTATCATTGACATGATCCATTAGGACTCTCATTTCCTCTGATGAGGATTTGATGATAGACTTTTAGGTTGAAACCTATGCATGACAACTTCTAGGAGTTCCCTGTTCAAACCTCAACCATAGGATGAATCCATGGCATGATAACAGTAGGACTTGATAGTCTCCCTCCTAGTTGGGCCTGTTCTCTTCTCATCTCGAAGCAGTTTAAAATACAGTAATCATGAATGATTTCTTTCGTACGTTACGAGTAGGGATGGCAAACAAACCCGGGCCCGCTCACACCCGCCCGGGCCCGCCCCGAAATTAACGGGGGAAATCCGATTTAATTGGGTGCGGGTGCGGGTGCGGGTGAAACCCGGTTCTTAACTACGGGTGCGGGTGCGGGTAGACACTAAGACCCGCCCGCACCCGCACCCGCCCCGCCCCAAATAATATATTTTATTTTGATTTCCTTATTTTATTTATTTTAATATTTATTTATTAATTATACTTTTAATTAAGTTATTAATATTCTTATTGCAATTAAAATAATAAAATTAATCAAGTTAATATTCATTTATTAATTAAAATTTTAATTAAATAATTAATTAATTTATTAAAATAATCAATTTTTTAATTAAATTACTAATTTTTATTATAATTAAAAATATAATAATTTTTTGCGGGTGGGGGCGGGGCGGGTGCGGGTGCACCCGTTTTCTACTGGGGGCGGGTCTGGGTGGTAAATTTTCACCCCCGATTGGATTTGGGGGCGGGGGCGGGTCTGTTACATGGAGGCGGGTGCGGGTGCGGGTATAGTTAAACCCGCCCCCGACCCGCCCCGTTGCCATCCCTGGTTACGAGCCTTAAGCTATCTGAGAAAGGATGCATTCCCTCTCAGGTCATAGTCTCTAGTGCGGTCGAGATCGCAAACAATAAAAAACATTTCTTTCAGGAGATAACCCGTAGTTTCCCGAACTACGTTTGCTCTGATCTTTCATACCAGATGAAAGTGCGTAGGCATAGGACGCGATGTCCTAGCGAGCAACCTTCCCCACCTTCCCCGTAGTTAGCCGAACTACGTTGACTCTGATTTCTCGTTCCAGACGGAAATACGTAGGCATAAAGTGCGACGCTTTGCCGAGTCATTTTTCTTTTCATTTTTCTTTTCTTTTTCAGCCAGCCTTGATAGGTAGATAGATTATAACCAACCCGTCCAAGTAAACAAACAAGCGAGGATCCCGTCGAGTACGACGGACGTGAGGGGTGCTAATACCTTCCCCTTGCGTAACCGACTCCCGAACCCAGACAATGGTTGCGATGACCTTGTCTTACCCTTTTTCGTCAGGTTTTTCCGATCGTTTCCTTTCCCGCTCTGAGGGATAAATAACGAAAGGTGGCGACTCTTCTGTCATGCCGGCACCTTATTTTCGCGCAAGCGACACCCAGCATATGTCATGATGACAGAGGAAGATTCCGATGGAAAACCTTGGTTTTATGATATCAAGAAGTTCCTTCAGAATCAAGAATATTTGGCCAACGCCTCCAAAATTGATAAGCGGGCTATACGAAGATTGTCATCCAAGTTCTTCATCAGCAACGACATTCTCTATAAAAGAAACCATGATATGGTCTTGCTTTAATGTGTTAACAAGAGAGAGGCAGACCTGTTAATGACAGATGTTCACGAAGGCACCTTCGGCACCCATGCAAGCGGCCATGCCATGACGAAGAAAATCTCAAGGGTTGGTTATTACTAGTTACCTCTAGAGACTAACTGCATCCTGTTTGCCCAAAAATGCCATAAATATCAAATCTACGTAGACAAGGTGCACGTGCCACCTCATCCTATGAATGTGCTGACATCCCCTTGGTCGTTCTCAATGTGGGGGCATCAACATGATTGGGGAAATCGAGCCTAAAGCATCCAACGGTCATCGGTTCATCCTTTTCGCCATCGACTACTTCACCAAATGGGTAGAAGTCGCGTCCTACACCAACGTGACCAAGCAAGTGGTTGCCCGGTTCATAAAAAAGGAGATCATCTATCGTTAAAGAATCCTCGACCAGATCATCACAGACAATGGGACGAATCTAAATAACAAAATGATGAAAGAGCTCTGTGATAGTTTCAAAATTAAACATCACAACTTCTCTCCTTATCGGCCCAAGATGAATGGTGTTGTTGAAGCTGCGAATAAGAACATTAAAAAGATTGTACAAAAAATGGTAGTAACCTACAAGGACTGGCATGAAATGCTGCCTTTCGCTCTGCACGGATACCGAACCTTCGTTCGCACTTCAACAGGGGCAACCCCCTTTCTCGTTGGTTTATGGGATGGACGCAGTACTACCCATTGAGGTTGAGATACCTTCGTTAAGCATATTGATGGAAGCCAAGCTCGAAGAAGTTGAATGGGTGAAGGAAAGGTTCGATACTCTGAATCTCATCGATGAGAAGAGGATGACGACAATGTGCCACGGCCAGTTGTACCAAAAGAGGATGAAAAAGGCCTTCGATAAAAGGGTCCAGGTCAAAGAATACAAAAAAGGTGAATTGGTACTCCAGAAGATTCTTCCAGCGCATCGAGATGCACGCGGAAAATGGATGCCGAACTACCATGGCCCATTCATTGTGAAAATGGCCTTTTCTAGAGGTTCCTTGATCCTTATAACAATGGACGGAGAACAACTCCCACATTCTATAAACTCGGATGTAGTAAGGAAATACTATGTCTAAAAAGATCTCGCTGGGTCGAAAACCTAGAAAGGTGGTTCGGGCAAAAAAATGAGCATCCCGGTGGATCACATCCTGTTAAGGAGATCCATGCAAAATTAGGGATAAAACAAAAAGAAAAAGCTCGCTCAGTCGAAAACTTGGAAAGGCGACTCAAGCAAAAATAAGCGTCTTGGTGAATCGACAACCCGAAAAGGATGACTGTTGATACCGAATCTCCACAACAGCCACCTGGATATATTGTTGCATGCCCGCATTTTGCATTAGTTTGCGTAATCATTCGCATTCCATTGGCGTGTGTCTGTGACAGGTACCGTTTCTCCGATCCAGGATCTCTCGCTTCTTATTGTGTTACTGCAGCCTCTCTCAGCAAGACTGTTGCGTACGAGTTCTCGATCCTTGATGTGTCGAATCTGACTATTGCTGATACTATGTGTGAGATTGCTGTTTCCATGATTGGGCCCAGATTCCCCTCCTTATTATTTGTCAGCACTGGTACTAAGGCGCCAGGATCGGGGGAGAATCTCTCAAGCACACAGACACACGCCTGCATCTGCATAAAGCATTTTGCATGACATACATTCTGTTGCTTTTTCTAACCTTTGATGTTGACAGGTTTTTCAGGTACTCAGGTTCCGAGCTGCTTTCGATCTCCAGGATTGATCAAAGACTCATCCACCGCTACTCAACTCGCGCCAATCAGACAAGGATAATGGACCAGGTACAGTCAGATGTTCAAGAGCTTCGTGAACGGATGGATCGTTTTATGGAGCTGATGCAAGTAGTTGCGAATGGGCAAGACCAGCTTCGTACTTTGGTTCAACCTCTCATCTCCAGGGTTGACAGTAATGGAATACTTCACGGCGGGGCCGTACCCACTCCTCCTCCAGGGGATACTCCACAGAACGTTGTTCCTGCTGCCGGGGGCAACGGTAGTGCTAACGGAAATCTGATGACTAATCTCGGGCTCAACGCGGCAGGCGTCGGCAATGGTAGTCTGGGAGCCAATGTTAACATAGGGCCGATCAACGGCAATGCTGGTGCAGGAAATCTGTTGGTGCCTCAACCGTGGCTGGAGGACCATCAGGATGACATATTTTCTCAGAGAGGTGTAGAAGCAGAGTTGAATGCTGAAGCTCGACTCAGGTTCAAGGCGCTGGAAGACAAGATGAGAGACATAGAAAATCAGAACACATTGGGCGTTGACATGTCCAAACTCGGGTTGATTGCTGACTTTAAAGTACCTCACAAGTTCAAGGTGCCTACCTTTGAGAAGTATAAG
Organism: Lathyrus sativus; assembly: GCA_963859935.3. NCBI lineage: Eukaryota > Viridiplantae > Streptophyta > Magnoliopsida > Fabales > Fabaceae > Lathyrus > Lathyrus sativus. The sequence goes on from CAWUDS030004300.1 coordinate 10,700, forward strand.
GGTACTACCTGCCCCCGGGTCCACCTCCGATCTTATTATAGAAAGATGTCCGCTTATTCTGACGATGAGAAGCTGCTGATGCACTTCTTTCAGGATAGTCTTTCTGGTCCATCGCTCGAATGGTATATGGGTTTGGAGCCCGCTACTGTGCGCACCTGGAAAGATCTTGCAGAAGCGTTTGTCCTTCACTATCAATACAATAGCGACTTGGCTCCCAACCGAGTCCAGCTTCAGAATCTCTCACAGCGGAACAATGAAAGCTTTAAAGAGTACGCCCAGCGGTGGCGTGAATTGGCTGCTCGGGTTCAACCGCCTATGGTTGAGCGTGAGCTAGTGCAAATGTTCGTGGCTACCCTTCCTGGAATCTATTATGAAAAGCTGGTCAGTGGCATGACTGGAACATTCTCGGCTCTCATCACTCTGGGCGAGCATGTTGAGAACGGTATAAAGATCGGAAAAATTCAGGGCGAATCATCCTCAGTTGGGGGAGGTAGCAAGAAACCCTATACTGGCAAGCGTCGAGAGGGAGATGCCAGTGCTGTCACTAACGCTCGGAGAAAGGGCAAGGGCCCCCAGCCTCAGATTGCTAGCATAAATATCCCAGCTGCCCCGCCGCAGCAGCAGCAGCAGCCTCACCAGCAGAATCAGCAGGGGTATAAAAGATATCAGAATCGGGCTCCCCTGGCAAGCCGTCATTTTGAAACTCCACCTATGTCATATGCGCAGCTTTTGCAAACGTTGCTTCAGCTCCAATTGGTTCAAAAGAGGACGTTGGCTCCCTTAACAGGGGCACCACCACCGGGGTATGACGCCAGTGCTACTTGTGAGTTCCATACTGGGGCGCCAGGCCATACGGTTGAGAATTGTAAAGCTTTTAAGCACAGAGTCCAGGACTTGGTGGACGCCAAGGTTATCAACTTTTCTGACAACGTGCCCAACGTTACCAAGAACCCGATGCCTCATCATAAAGGGGGCGGAGTGAATGCTGTTATCACAGAAGAGAGTTCAGACTTGCTGACTGATGTCAGAGATTTGAAGACACCGTTGAGTTTTGTTAAGGCTAAGTTGCTGAAGAAGGGCTTCTTTCCTGGATGTGGAGAGTTATGTATGGCTTGTGCTACACTTCCTGATGGGTGTGAGCAGCTGATCGAAGGTATCCAAAGTCTGATGTCCGAGGGTATTTTGCAATTCAGCCGGAGCATTGAAAGTGCATCAGGGGAAGTCATGCTGAAGCAGGCAGATGAAGTTGCTACCATTACTATTCCTCGTCACCCTATTACTATTTCTGCGCCCCGTCCGCCTACTATCACCATCACCAGGGCCGGACCAATCCCATTCGAAAGCACCAATGCCGTTCCATGGCATTATGGCGCCGAAGTTTATTGTAATGGTCAGAAGATAGAGCTCGAGCCGTTCGGATCGACTGTGCAGAATCTCACCGAAGTCAGTGGTATCACCAGAAGCGGTAGAGTGTTTGCACCAGCAGAGGTTGCAGCAGAGAAAGTGGTCCGGGCTGACGCTGTGGATAAGGGTAAAGGTAAAGCTGTTGAGGAGGTCCCTGCAGGGGCAGAGAAAGATGTGCTGGTTAAAGATGCTGAAGAGTTCATGCGACTAATCAAGAAGAGTGACTACAAAATTGTAGATCATCTTCATCAGACTCCGTCAAAGATCTCGATTCTTAACTTGTTGCTATGTTCTGAGGCGCACCGCAACGCCTTGCTGAAGGTATTGAATGCTGCATACGTGCCGCAGGAGATATCAGTAAATCAACTCGAGGAGGTAGTAGCCCATGTCAATGCTGGTAATGGGCTGGGATTTACAGATCTAGAGCTGACTCCTAAGGGAAGAAATCACAACAGCGCCCTGCACGTCTCGATAGAGTGCAGAGGCACGATTATGTCACATGTCCTAGTGGATACGGGTTCCTCGCTTAACGTGCTTCCGAAAAAGGCACTAATGAAGTTGGATACCCGTGGACTGCTTTGCACGCCCAGTGATCTGGTCGTGAAAGCCTTTGACGGAACCAAGCGCCACGTCTTCGGAGAATTGACCCTGCCAATTCAAGTTGGTCCAGAGACGTTCAATGCGGTTTTCTATATCATGGATATCATGCCCGCCTATAGTTGCCTCCTAGGTCGGCCATGGATCCATTCTGCTGGAGCCGTGACGTCCACGCTGCATCAGAAGCTTAAATATGCTGTTGGGGGCAGCATAGTGACAGTCTGTGGTGAGGAGGACATCATGGTAAGCCACCTGTCGTCCTTTAAATACGTCGAAATGGATGGCGAGATCCATGAGACTCTTTGCTAGGCATTTGAAACCGTCAGGGTGAAGGAGGTGGCTCCTGTCGTCGCAGAGAAGCAAGAGATGAGTCTCTCCTCGTTTAAGGAAGCACGGGCCGTTGTCGAAGCCGGTTCCACCTCAGGCTGGGGGCATGTCTTGGATATACCAATCAAACAGGATAAGTTTGGATTGGGATATTCTCCTGGAGCTGAAGCTTCGTCTTCTTCTGGCAGCTCGTCTCGTGGGAAGAAGCCGATCCTATTCACCAAGGGGGGAGTAATTTTTGAGAGCATCAACGCTGCGTCAGAGGACAGCGGGGACAGTGATTGCGATCTTGACGCCTGGATTCAACCGAGCAAGCCGGGCGAGCGCCTCCACAATTGGACCATCAAGGAGATTATCAAGCTGACAAGTGAAGAGTAATGATTTGCTTTTTACAATCTTTGTACAGCCCTATGTCCTGCCCGGGGCATAGTGGTTTTACTGTCAGGGCCTTGTTGGATTATGTGCATGCATTTTGTTAATAAATAAAAGGCGTTTTCTTCGTAATCAAATATTGTGTTCTCTGTTATTCCTGTTTTACGTTTATTTCGAAAAACAGCAAAATGGCAACGAGGTTCGTGCTAACCTGCATATTCTTGCTTTAAACTTAACCCTTGTTATTGCAGGATCCACGTAACAGATGACATCGACTCTGGACCCTCTACGGCTCACTACGACTTTGATTGCCCGATCTATCAAGCCGAGGATGAGATTGATGAAGACGAAGACCTTCCGGAAGAATTGGCCCGCTTGTTGAGACAAGAGGAGAAGGTTATTCTGCCTCACGAGGAGGATATTGAGATCATAAATCTGGGTTCTGAGGAGCTTATCAGGAATGTCAGAGTAGGGGCTGCGCTGCAGAATGATGTCAAGCATAGACTGGTCGAGATGCTTCGAGAGTATAGTGACGTCTTTGCTTGGTCATATGAGGATATGCCCGGACTTGACACTGATATCGTGGTTCATCGCTTGCCGTTGCGAGAAGATTGCCCTCCAGTCAAGCAGAAGCTTAGGAGGACGAGACCAGACATGGCTGTAAAAATCAAAGAAGAGGTCCAGAAGCAGTTGGACGCAGGATTTCTAGCCGTTACCACTTACCCTCCGTGGGTCGCCAACATAGTACCTGTACCGAAGAAGGACGGTAAGGTACGTATGTGCGTCGATTATCGGGATTTGAATAGGGCGAGCCCTAAGGATGATTTCCCGTTGCCTCATATCGATGTATTGGTCGATAATACAGCCCAGTTTTCCGTGTTTTCGTTCATGGATGGCTTCTCCGGTTACAATCAGATTAAGATGGCACCGGAGGACATGGAGAAAACGACGTTTATTACCCCCTGGGGCACGTTCTGCTACAAGGTAATGCCCTTCGGTCTGAAGAACGCAGGGGCCACTTACCAGCGAGCAATGGTAACTTTGTTTCATGATATGATTCATCATGAGATCGAGGTCTATGTTGATGACATGATTGCAAAGTCCTAAACAGAGGAAGAGCATCTGGTCAATTTGTTGAAGCTGTTTGAAAGGCTTAGGAAGTTCAGGCTGAGGCTGAATCCTAACAAGTGCACTTTCGGAGTGCGGTCCGGAAAGTTATTGGGGTTTATCGTTAGTGAAAGGGGTATTGAAGTTGATCCTGCGAAAATAAAAGCTATCCAAGAAATGCCAGCGCCGAAAACAGAGAAAGAAGTTCGTGGTTTCCTGGGCCGAATAAACTACATTGCAAGGTTTATCTCTCAGCTCACGGCCACCTGTGAACCGATGTTCAAGCTTTTAAAGAAAAATCAGGCGATTACTTGGAATGAGGATTGCCAGGAGGCATTCGACAAAATAAAGCAGTATCTTCAAGAACCTCCAATCTTGATACCCCCAGTGGCTGGACGACCATTAATCATGTACCTGACGGTTCTGGAGAATAGTATGGGGTGTGTTCTCGGTCAGCACGACGAGACGGGCAGAAAGGAGCATGCCATTTATTATTTGAGTAAAAAGTTCACTGAGTGTGAATCTCGATACTCGATGCTGGAGAAGACGTGTTGTGCATTAGCCTGGGCTGCCAAACGTCTACGACAGTATATGCTCAACCACACCACTATGCTAATTTCGAAGATGGACCCGATCAAGTACGTCTTCGAGAAGCAGGCTCTTTCAGGCAGGATTGCCAGGTGGCAAATGGTGTTAACCGAATATGATATTCAGTACGTCTCCCAGAAAGCCATTAAGGGGAGCGTATTGTCCGATTATCTTGCTGAACAGCCAATCGAAGACAACCAGCCGATGAAGTTCGAATTCCCTGACGAGGACATTATGTTTCTCAAAGCGAAGGATTGCGATGAGCCATTGCCCGACGAGGGGCCAGATAGGAAGTCTCAGTGGAAGTTGATATTCGACGGAGCGGTTAATTCCTATGGAAGTGGTATCGGGGCTATCATCACGACTCCTCACGGATCCCACATCCCGTTTACTGCGAGACTGACGTTTCCAGTTACCAACAATGAAGCCGAGTATGAAGCATGTATTATGGGTCTAGAAGAGGCAATTGATTTGAGAATCAAGAATCTAGACATATATGGTGACTCAGCGCTTGTAATCAATCAGATTAAAGGGGAGTGGGAAACTCGTCAAGCGAATCTAGTACCGTACATGAATTATGCCAGGAGGCTGCTTCCGTTCTTCGACCGAGTAGAGCTTCATCATGTACCCCGGGCTGAAAATCAAATGGCTGATGCTTTAGCCACGCTGGCTTCAATGTATAAAGTCAATTATTGGAATGAGGCTCCAAGGATTGTACTTTCGCGTCTTGATAGACCAGCATTTGTCTTCGCAATCGATGATGCCACTGACGGCAAGCCATGGTTCCACGACATCCAGACCTTCCTTACGACCAAGGAGTATCCTACGGGTGCGTCAACCCAGGATAAGAAGACTCTAAGGAGGCTATCTGGAAACTTTTATCTCAATCCTGATGGAGTGCTGTATAAGAGAAACCACGATCTCGTGCTACTCAGATGTGTAGATGAGAAGGAAGCAAGTATACTCATGGAAGAAGTCCATGAGGGCACATTTGGTACGCACGCCGGCGGGCATGCCATGACGAGAAAGATCCTGAGAGCAGGATATTACTGGCTGACTATGGAGTCGGATTGCTTCAGATTCGCGAAGAAATGTCATAAATGCCAGATTTATGCTGATAAAGTTCATGTGCCGCCGTGCCCATTGAATGTCATGTCCTCCCCTTGGCCGTTCTCCATGTGGGGCATCGACATGATAGGCAAGATCGAGCCCACTACATCCAATGGTCATCGTTTTATCCTGGTAGCTATCGACTACTTCACCAAATGGGTGGAGGCAGCCTCGTACGCTAATGTGACCAAGCAGGTGGTAGCTAAATTCATAAAGAGGGACATCATCTGTCGCTATGGAATTCCCGAGCGGATCATTACTGACAATGGTTCGAATTTGAATAACAAGATGATGAAGGAGCTGTGCCAGAGCTTCAAGATTGAACACCACAACTCATCTCCTTACCGGCCAAAGATGAATGGCGTTGTTGAAGCGGCCAACAAGAACATCAAGAAGATTGTTCAGAAGATGGTTGTGACGTATAAAGATTGGCACGAGATGCTGCCGTTTGCCTTGCACGGTTATCGTACGACGGTGCGTACGTCGACCGGGGCAACTCCTTTCTCCTTGGTGTACGGTATGGAAGCTGTCCTACCGTTAGAAGTGGAGATTCCTTCTTTGCGAGTTTTGGTGGATGTGAAACTCGATGAGGCAGAATGGATTACGAATCGCCTGAACCAACTCAGCCTGATGGACGAGAAGAGGTTAGCATCGATTGCATTTGGTCGCCTGTACCAAAGCCGAATGAAGAAAGCTTATGATAAGAAGGTGCGTCCTCGAAGCTTTCAGACGGGTGATCTCGTCCTGAAGAAGATTCTTCCGCCACACTCCGATCACCGGGGCAAATGGACTCCGAATTACGAAGGGCCGTATGTCGTCAGCAAGGTCTTCTCAGGAGGAGCTTTGTTGTTATCCACGATGGATGGTGAAGATTTTGCATCCCCGGTGAACGCGGACGCAGTTAAAAAATACTTTGCTTGAAAGAGACCCGCTGGACAAAAAAGAAAGAGTCCAGGCAAAAAAGGGGCATCCCGGCGAACCAAAAACAGAATAAAAGGTTCGGGCAAAAATTAGGGATATATTGAAAAAATGTACACCCGCGAAGTCGAAAACCTACACTGGGCGGCTTCGGCAAAAAAGGGTATCCCGGTGAACTGAAAACCCGTAAAGGGCGGTTCACACAAAAGTTAGGGATTTGAATAAGCAAATGACTGCGTTCCGCGTGTGGACTTTCATTGTTTAGTGGTTTGGAAGACCTGAGGGCCGTTTATCTGAATCAATCTCTTCCGAAGCTGAAGCATCGGAGAAGTATCGAAGTCGAGTGGGTCTTAGAGGGATCAACTCATGGTGTTCGTCTACGCCTCGTTGCCGACATTTGTATATACTGATGTATATTTATGTTTTCTTTTTGCGCGGCTTCCTCATTCCAGGAGCTTGCCTCTGTTGTAAAACATTTTTGCCCGTTCAGGGGTTCATCATCAATAAAATGCACATTATTCAGCAATTCTACTTGTCTGTTTAGCATTTATCTGTTTTGTTTGCGAATGAAAACGCCGATGTTTTTTTAATAAAATGCGCATACATAAACTTACGGGCCTAGGCCCATTGATTGTTGAAACAATTAATTAATTGAACATTGTCACGAGATAATAACCTTGATAGGCCCCTTTGAGGAGGGTATCTTGTCTGTTTGTTTGTGTTGTTGCAGGTGTAGCGCCTTCCAGAAGATGTGCCATGCGCATCTCCGAAGCAGGGCGAGCCCTCCCTCTCCAGCAGAGTTCAGTAGTCTCTCCTCCGCAGAATCTGAACGCAGGATAGTGAGCATTGATATGTCTCCCCGCGCAGAGACGATTCTCTTCCCCAAGCAGACGCATCCTGAAGGAATGTCACCTCATCAACTGAATCAAGCACCGAAGAATGGTGTCTCCCCCAGCACCGGGTCACAAGTGCAGATTTCATAGAAGTGTTCTGGTGCCGAAGCTCGTGTTTCCCCAGTAAAAGTCTCCAGCGGAATTGAGATTCCCTACCAGAGTTATGTTCTCTCCTGAAGTTGGATGATTCCCTCTTCCCCAGTAGAATGTTGGTACAGCTGATGTTGTATTCCCCTGCAGAATTGTACTCTCTCCCCCGAAGTCAGATGATTCTTTCTTCCCCAGCGGAATTGAAATCCCTCATCAGAGTCGTACTCTCCAGTGAAGTAGAATGATTTCTCTCCCCGGCTGAGTCCGCAGAAAAGCAGAATCCTTGGAAGCAGTTGGGACCATGAATGGATGTTCCCTAGCAGAGCGTGGGGTGTAACACCCATTTTAATTATTTAGTCATTTTATAATTATTTTAAATATTATACGTTGGTGTGTCCTTTGGTGGGGGTGTATTTGGTGATGTTTGGTGGGTGTCCCTAATGTGGAAGGACTATTGGTGGTATTTTGGTGTGAAATATAATAATATAAAAATAATAGTAACATTGGTAGGGGTGTTATTATTATTATTATTATTATTATTATTATTATTATTATTATTATTATTATTATTATTATTATTATTATATTTATTATATTTGTTAATATTATTAATATTATTATTATTTTAGTGAAATAATGATATTATTATTATTATTATTATTATATTTGTTAATATTATTAATATTATTATTATTTTGGTGAAATGATGATATTATTATTATTATTATATTTATTATATTTGTTAATATTATTAGTATTATTATTATTTTGGTGAAATAATGATATTATTATTATTATTATTATTATTATTATTATTATTATTATATTTATTATATTTGTTAATATTATTAATATTATTATTATTTTGGTGAAATAATGATATTATTATTATTATTATTATTATTATTATTATTATTATTATTATTATATTTATTATATTTGTTAATATTATTAATATTATTATTATTTTGGTGAAATAATGATATTAGTATTATTATTATTATTATTATTATTATTATTATTATTATTATTATTATTATTATTATTATTATTATGTTTATTATATTTGTTAATATTATTAATATTATTATTATTATTTTGGTGAAATAACGATATTATTATTATTATTATTATTATTAGTATTAGTATTATTAATAATGAGTATTATTATTATTATGATTATTATTATTATTAGTATTATAATATTATTAGTATTAATAATAATATTGTATTATTTTATTAAGTTATTTTATTAATTGGGATTAGATTTAATAAAGAAAATAGAATGTGAAGGGGTGGGGAGAGTGGTACGATACATTTGAGAAATTGAGAAAAAGGGAACGAAGAACGGAAGAGAAAAGGGGAAGGCCAAGAGACCAATTCTAGGAGGATTTCTATCGATCAACCAATTGATAAGGTAAGGGGGGAGAAATTTGATTGGGAATGGTTTATACATGTATAGGGTAGAGGGGATTCCTTAACCCCGTAGGAATTTATCGTTATATAAAGTTTTATATTGGCATGCTATGATTATTGTTGATGTTGGGGGATTGATGAATGCTGATGATGCATTTTGGGGTATATATATATATATGGTGATGATAGTAACTGTAATGTTGAGCCATTTTGTTGGATTGTTGATGTTACTGTAGTATTGATCCATTTTGTTGGATTGTTGATGTTACTGTAGTGTTGATAGTAACTAGGAATATAAAGCTGATGAGATTATGTGTTGTTACCGTAGTGTTGGCAATGACCATGATTATAACTTTGGGAAAGTTATATGTTGTTTCCCTATAGTGTCGTTAATGATTATGGTTAGGACCTTGGTGAGATTCAGAGTGACTCTGAAGTGTCGGTAATGTACCGTAATGTCGGTTCTAGAGTAGAAATTATAGGATAATTGGTAAGTATAATATCTATTGGCATGTTTGTGATTGTGGATTGATGTTGATGAATTATTGATTTTGGTGTATAGGCTGAGGTGTTGGTTTAGGGAGGTTCTGAGTAACCTCAGAGACTTTTGGTGAGATGTCTGAATTGGTCTCGTGTGATCCTTCTAGCCTTGCTGTAGTGTGAAAATGATGAGTATGGGATATAACTTGTGTACTTGGTGATAGTACGCATTTCCCTTAATATTGTTGGTGAGCAATTAGTTAATGTATATGTGTGTAGTGATCAGTAGGATCGTGTATCCCCGAGTGGGGGGGGGGGGGGGACGTAGTTATATCCGGTGTGATAGTATGAATTCGTTTACTATCTGATTGATTTATATGGTGTTGGTGTTATATATCTATACATATGCATTGTTGTATGATGATATGATCAGGAGGATCGTGTGCACTTAGCGTGCCAGAATATAATAATTATGCATTGGTGTCTTGCATATCATGGTGTTTTGGTGGGATGAATCATGTCTCAGGAGGAGCGTAAGTGATTCATCCGTACTCCTTTGTGGAGAATGGTGGGGGATAGATCATGTCTCAGGAGGAGCGTAAGTGATCTATCCAGGTTCGATTGAATGAACCAATGAGTCGGTACCGCATGCATGGTGTTGAGTTGCATAATTGCATTATAATATGTTATATTGTAATTTGAACAGTAGGTTCGTTATATGGTGTTGTTGGGGTGAATAATTGATGTGTTGGTGTGTTTTACTGCCTTATTACATGTATTACATTACCATTATATTTTTGATCATGATTTCTCACCCCTTTGCTGTTGTTGTGTTTGTGCTTCTCCGGAAGTACAGATAATCCAGGTACTTAGCTAGCTTGGATTATGGTGTGACAGTCGAGTCTAGGATGCTCTGATACGTAGCACGGGACTTGGGCGTTTTTATTTGTTTTATGAAGAACTTATATTTTATTTTCCTGTGAACGTATCAAACTTTTATTGGGTTTTATATTTAATATTCCGCTGTATTTGGAGAAAAACCTTTTTATAAGGAAACGTTGTTTTCATGTGATATCCCACTTGGGAAATTGGAACTCTGATTTTGTTTATTTATAATGTTTATTAATTTAATTGATTTTGGGAAGTGGGGTGTTACAATTGGTATCAGAGCCTGGTTGGTCCGTCCGGCCAGTGTTGTTGAGTCGAGTTGAGTCTGTCCTTTATGATGTAGTTGAATATCTTTTAACTTGGTGTTGCTATGTTTGAGCAGTATGGCAGGAAGGAACGATGTTGCATTGGCTGCTGCTATGCAAGCAATGGCGCAGGCAGTTGCTAATCAGAATCAAACTGCAGATGCCCAATTCAGGAGTTTGGCGCAGTTTCGGAGCAACAAGCCACCAACGTTTGAAGGAGGAATTCTGGACCCAGAAGCTGCTCAGAAGTGGCTGAAGGCAATTGAGAAGATCTTCAGAACGATGGAATGTACTGATGAGCAGAAGGTGAGATTTGGTACTCACATGCTGGAAGGTGAGGCTGAAGCCTGGTGGGACAATAGTCGCCAAAGATTGGAAGTTGCTGGAACCGCCATTACTTGGGAGGTGGTTCGGAAGGGTTTTTTGGAAAAGTATTTTCCAGAAGATATTCGCAGTGCTAAGGAAATTGAATTCTTAGAGTTGAAGCAGGGTAGTATGACGGTAGCGGAGTATGCTGCTAAATTTGAGGAGCTAGTGCAGTATTGTCCTCACTATAATGTGGAGGGGGCGATGACTTCTAAGTGCTTAAAGTTTGAGAATGGACTGCGTCCAGAGATTAAGTTGGGAATTGCTTGTCAGAAGATCAGGAGCTATCTTGAGCTAGTAAGTAGGAGCAGGATATATGATAACGATAACCGAGCAAGGATTGCGCACTACAAAGCTGTTAATGACCGTAAGGGTAAGCAGAGGTTTAGTGGTACTCCTTATAGTGTTGTTGCTGATAAGGGAAAACGTAAAGCTGTTGTTGATAAGAAGCCTAGAGATGGGAGAGCATCTGCTGAAGGGAAATGTTTTCGGTGCGGTGGTATGGGACACCGTGCTAATGATTGTCCTAATGAAGCCAAGAAGTGTTTTAAGTGTGGGAAACCAGGTCATGTGATAGCTGACTGCAGAGCAACCATGCCGACCTGTTATAACTGTGGTGAGAAGGGTCATATCAGTACACATTGTGAGAAGCCGAAGAAGCCTCAGACGTCTCCGGCTAGTGGGAAAGTGTTTACCTTAGCAGGGACTCAAGCTGCCAGTGATGAGCGTGTTATCAAAGGTACTTGTATTATCAATAATATTCCTTTGATTGCTATTATTGATACGGGTGCAACACACTCGTTTATTTCTGTGGATTGTGTGGAGAGAATAGGATTGGTGCCGTCTACTCTGGAGAGACGAATGACTATTGAGACACCCTCTATAGGTTCAGTGACTACTTCTTTGGTATGCCTGAAGTGTCCGCTGACTATTTTCGGTAGAGAATTTGAAGTGGATTTGATTTGTCTACCACTTGGTAAATTGGATGTCATTCTGGGTATGAACTGGTTAGAGTTCAACCGAGTCTACATCGACTGTTTTCGGAAGGAATTGTTGTTCTTGACCCCTGAAGAGGAAGCTTTAGCAAGTTCTTTGTCTAATAAAGAATTGAGGGCTTTGTTGGAAGATGAAACTAGAGTGTTTGCTTTATTTGCAACATTATCGGGGGATAGCAAAGTGTCAATAGAGGAAGTAGCCGTGGCGAATGAATTTCCGGAAGTGTTTCCTGACGACATTACGGAATTGCCTCCGACGCGAGAAGTGGAATTTGGTATTGATCTTGTTCCTGGTACGAGGCCTATTTCTATGGCACCGTACAGGATGTCTGCAGTGGAATTGGCTGAGTTGAAGTCTCAGATTGGAGAATTGTTGGATAGGAAGTTTATTAGGCCAAGTGTATCGCCGTGGGGAGCTCCAGTGTTATTGGTGAAGAAGAAGGATGGTAGTATGCGTTTGTGCATCGATTACCGTCAATTGAATAAAGTGACTATTAAGAATAAGTATCCTCTACCTAGGATTGATGACTTGATGGACCAGCTAGTGGGAGCTCGTGTATTTAGTAAGATCGACTTAAGATCGGGTTATCATCAGATAAGAGTAAAAGAAGGTGATGTTCAGAAGACTGCCTTTAGGACTCGATATGGACATTACGAATATGCTGTAATGCCGTTTGGAGTGACTAACGCGCCGGGAGTATTTATGGAGTATATGAACAGAATTTTCCATTCTTATTTGGATCAGTTCATTGTAGTGTTTATTGATGATATATTAATTTATTCTAAATCTGATGAAGAGCATGCAGGACATTTGAGGATTGCCTTGCAAGTGTTGAAAGAAAATAAACTATTTGCTAAATTGTCAAAGTGTGACTTCTGGTTGAGGAAAGTGAGTTTCTTGGGGCATGTAATATCTGAAGATGGAATAGCGGTGGATCCGTCAAAAGTAAGTGCAGAATTGCAGTGGGAACCGCCGAAGACAGCGACAGAAATTAGGAGCTTTCTGGGTTTAGCTGGTTATTACCGCAGGTTTATTGAAGGTTTCTCCAATTTGGCGTTGCCATTAACTCAGTTAACGAGAAAGAACCAAGTCTTTGTATGGGACGCTGCTTGTGAAGAAAGTTTTGAAGAGTTGAAAAAGAGATTGACTACGGCACCGGTGTTAGTGTTACCGACTCCGAGTGAACCGTTTGTGGTGTACTGTGATGCGTCTAAGATGGGATTAGGTGGAGTTCTTATGCAGAATGGTAAAGTAGTAGCATATGCACCGCGGCAATTGAGAGTGCATGAGCGAAATTATCCGACTCATGATCTTGAATTAGCTGCGGTTGTTTTTGTGTTGAAAATCTGGAGACATTATTTATATGGTTCAAGATTTGAAGTGTTTAGTGATCATAAGAGTCTGAGATACCTGTTTGATCAGAAAGAGCTGAATATGAGGCAGAGAAGATGGTTGGAATTTTTGAAGGATTATGACTTCAGTTTGAGTTATCATCCAGGAAAGGCCAATGTAGTGGCAGATGCTTTGAGTAGGAAAGCAATTCATATGGCAGCTCTAATGGTGAAAGAAATTGAGTTAATTGAACAATTTAGAGATTTGAGCATGGTTTGTGAGACTACTGCAAATAGTGTAATGTTGGGTATGTTGCAGGTAAATAATGACTTCTTGGATATGATTAGAGAAAATCAGAAGTTGGATGTGAAATTGGTAGATTTGATGCCTGGAGTAGGAAGTGACTCCGATAGTGACTTTAAATTGGATAGTACAGGTGTGTTGAGATTTAGAGGCAGGATTTGTGTACCAGATAATGAGGAATTAAAAAAGTCAATTTTGAGTGAAGGATACCGTAGTAATCTGAGTATTCATCCTGGAGCTACGAAGATGTATCATGATTTGAAGAAATTATTTTGGTGGTCTGGTATGAAAAGAGACATTGCTCAATTTGTGTATGCCTGTTTGACGTGTCAGAAGTCGAAGGTAGAACACCAAAGACCTTCTGGATTTATGCAACCATTAGAGATTCCGGTTTGGAAATGGGATTGCATTACTATGGATTTTGTTACAGGTTTGCCGAATACAGCGAGAGATTTTGATGCTATCTGGGTGATTGTGGATCGATTGACGAAGTCTGCACATTTTGTACCAATCAACATTAGTTTTCCATTAACGAAGCTGGCGGATATTTATATTCGGGTAATTGTGAAGTTGCATGGCGTTCCGTCCAGTATTGTATCGGATAGAGATCTGCGGTTTACTTCGGAATTTTGGAAAAGCTTGCAGGAAGCTTTGGGGACTAAGTTGAAGTTGAGTTCAGCTTATCATCCGCAAACTGATGGTCAGTCGGAGAGGACTATTCAGTCACTTGAGGATTTGTTGAGAGCTTGTGTGTTGGAAAAGGGTGGTGCGTGGGATACTCATTTACCATTGATTGAGTTCACGTACAATAACAGTTACCATTCTAGTATCGGAATGGCACCGTTTGAAGCTTTGTATGGGAGGAGGTGTAGGACTCCTCTGTGTTGGTATGAAACTGGTGAGAATATGGTGCTTGGACCAGAAATTGTACAGCAGACTACTGAGACAATTCAAATGATTCGTGAGAAAATGAAAGTGTCTCAGAGTAGGCAGAAAAGTTATCATGATAATCGGAGGAAAGAGTTGGAATTCTGTGTAGGTGATCACGTATTCCTAAGAGTTAATCCGATGACTGGTGTGGGTCGTGCATTGAAGTCCAAGAAGCTGGATCCTAAGTTTATTGGACCTTATGAAATTTTGCAAAGAATTGGTGTTGTAGCTTATAGGGTGGCGTTGCCACCTGAGTTATCGAACTTACATGATGTGTTTCATGTGTCGCAATTACGAAAGTATGTTTTTGATCCATCTCATGTTATTCAGAGAGATGATGTTCAGGTTCGGGAGAATCTTACTGTTGAGACGATGCCGTTGAGGATCGAGGACCGTAAGATGAAACAGCTCCGAGGGAAAGAGATACCTTTGGTGAAGGTAGCTTGGGGAGGTGCTGCAGGAGGCAGTGTGACCTGGGAGTTGGAAAGCAGGATGCGAGAAGCGTATTCGGAGCTATTTCCATCAGGTAATTTTCGAGGACGAAAATAATTAAAGTGGGGGAGAGTTGTAACACCCATTTTAATTATTTAGTCATTTTATAATTATTTTAAATATTATACTTTGGTGTGTCCTTTGGTGGGGGTGTATTTGGTGATGTTTGGTGGGTGTCCCTAATGTGGAAGGACTATTGGTGGTATTTTGGTGTGAAATATAATAATATAAAAATAATAGTAACATTGGTGGGGGTGTTATTATTATTATTATTATTATTATTATTATTATTATTATTATTATTATTATTATTATTATTATTATTATTATTATTATTATTATTATTATTATTATTATATTTATTATATTTGTTAATATTATTAATATTATTATTATTTTAGTGAAATAATGATATTATTATTATTATTATTATTATTATTATATTTGTTAATATTATTAATATTATTATTATTATTTTGGTGAAATGATGATATTATTATTATTATTATTATTATTATTATTATTATTATTATATTTATTATATTTGTTAATATTATTAGTATTATTATTATTTTGGTGAAATAATGATATTATTATTATTATTATTATTATTATTATATTTATTATATTTGTTAATATTATTAATATTATTATTATTTTGGTGAAATAATGATATTATTATTATTATTATTATTATTATTATTATTATATTTATTATATTTATTATATTTGTTAATATTATTAATATTATTATTATTTTGGTGAAATAATGATATTAGTATTATTATTATTATTATTATTATTATTATTATTATTATTATGTTTATTATATTTGTTAATATTATTAATATTATTATTATTATTTTGGTGAAATAACGATATTATTATTATTATTATTATTATTATTATTATTAGTATTATTAATAATGAGTATTATTATTATTATGATTATTATTATTATTAGTATTATAATATTATTAGTATTAATAATAATATTGTATTATTTTATTAAGTTATTTTATTAATTGGGATTAGATTTAATAAAGAAAATAGAATGTGAAGGGGTGGGGAGAGTGGTACGATACATTTGAGAAATTGAGAAAAAGGGAACGAAGAACGGAAGAGAAAAGGGGAAGGCCAAGAGACCAATTCTAGGAGGATTTCTATTGATCAACCAATTGATAAGGTAAGGGGGGAGAAATTTGATTGGGAATGGTTTATACATGTATAGGGTAGAGGGGATTCCTTAACCCCGTAGGAATTTATCGTTATATAAAGTTTTATATTGGCATGCTATGATTATTGTTGATGTTGGGGGATTGATGAATGCTGATGATGCATTTTGGGGTATATATATATATGGTGATGATAGTAACTGTAATGTTGAGCCATTTTGTTGGATTGTTGATGTTACTGTAGTATTGATCCATTTTGTTGGATTGTTGATGTTACTGTAGTGTTGATAGTAACTAGGAATATAAAGCTGATGAGATTATGTGTTGTTACCGTAGTGTTGGCAATGACCATGATTATAACTTTGGGAAAGTTATATGTTGTTTCCCTATAGTGTCGTTAATGACTATGGTTAGGACCTTGGTGAGATTCAGAGTGACTCTGAAGTGTCGGTAATGTACCGTAATGTCGGTTCTAGAGTAGAAATTATAGGATAATTGGTAAGTATAATATCTATTGGCATGTTTGTGATTGTGGATTGATGTTGATGAATTATTGATTTTTGTGTATAGGCTGAGGTGTTGGTTTAGGGAGGTTCTGAGTAACCTCAGAGACTTTTGGTGAGATGTCTGAATTGGTCTCGTGTGATCCTTCTAGCCTTGCTGTAGTGTGAAAATGATGAGTATGGGATATAACTTGTGTACTTGGTGATAGTACGCGTTTCCCTTAATATTGTTGGTGAGCAATTAGTTAATGTATATGTGTGTAGTGATCAGTAGGATCGTGTATCCCCGAGTGGGGGGGGGGACGTAGTTATATCCGGTGTGATAGTATGAATTCGTTTACTATCTGATTGATTTATATGGTGTTGGTGTTATATATCTATACATATGCATTGTTGTATGATGATATGATCAGGAGGATCGTGTGCACTTAGCGTGCCAGAATATAATAATTATGCATTGGTGTCTTGCATATCATGGTGTTTTGGTGGGATGAATCATGTCTCAGGAGGAGCGTAAGTGATTCATCCGTACTCCTTTGTGGAGAATGGTGGGGGATAGATCATGTCTCAGGAGGAGCGTAAGTGATCTATCCAGGTTCGATTGAATGAACCAATGAGTCGGTACCGCATGCATGGTGTTGAGTTGCATAATTGCATTATAATATGTTATATTGTAATTTGAACAGTAGGTTCGTTATATGGTGTTGTTGGGGTGAATAATTGATGTGTTGGTGTGTTTTACTGCCTTATTACATGTATTACATTACCATTATATTTTTGATCATGATTTCTCACCCCTTTGCTGTTGTTGTGTCTGTGCTTCTCCGGAAGTACAGATAATCCAGGTACTTAGCTAGCTTGGATTATGGTGTGACAGTCGAGTCTAGGATGCTCTGATACGTAGCACGGGACTTGGGCGTTTTTATTTGTTTTATGAAGAACTTATATTTTATTTTCCTGTGAACGTATCAAACTTTTATTGGGTTTTATATTTAATATTCCGCTGTATTTGGAGAAAAACCTTTTTATAAGGAAACGTTGTTTTCATGTGATATCCCACTTGGGAAATTGGAACTCTGATTTTGTTTATTTATAATGTTTATTAATTTAATTGATTTTGGGAAGTGGGGTGTTACATGGGGCAGCTAATGCTGTGTCTCCCCAGAGTTGCACTCTCTCCAAGCGAAGCAGAATGATTTCTCCTTCCCCAGCCGAGTGTGCAGATGCCCGAGAAAGCCGAGTCCTTGGAAGTTGATCAGATCATGATTGATTTTCCCCAGTGGGATGTGGAGCAGCTGAAGTTGTTTTCCCACAGAGTTGTTATCCCCAGAAGAGTAGCCATGACGGCCGCGCAGTTCATTCTCGCGATTGGTATCAGCAGGTCCGGGTTCTCGTAGAGCTTCGTTCCCCTGCAACAGTCAGTTGAAGATTGTTCGCCCTACAGCAGTCAACCGGAAGATCAATTCCCCAGACGGAGGCCGATTGATATTAGCATGTCCACGTTCTCCTCAGCAGGATGATTCCTCTACCTGAGTTCTTGGCTCCTTGACAAAAGGGTTTCCTCCTCCCAGCATTTATTTTGCGGACGGGATCGCATCATTGTGCATGATTGCATAGCATTTAAACACTGCATAGCATTTAACGCTGCATAGCATTGTGCATGATTGCACAACATTTAGCATAAACGCATATCATTCCCACCGTGTGGGGCATGACGCAGAAGCATAGGCATCATAAACATGATCTAGGTCATTATCATTCTTGCCTTACAGGTGTTCAGCCGAAAGACCAGTTGCTCAGGATGATTCCTGACATTCTCTCCAACAAGGTCGCTTTCTTAAGATGATTCTTAAGACCCCGGTGTAATTCCCGCAGTCGCTCGCTCGAGATGATTTCTGAGATCCCCAGCGAAGTCAGTTCAAGACGATCCTCGAATTCCTCAGCAGAGCCGTTTGCTTAAGATGATTCTTAAGACCCCAGTACAGCTTCCCGAGTTGTTCGCCTAGTATGATGTTTGAGTTCCCCAGTAGCGTCCTCAACAAGAGTTGCCCAGGAAGATTCCTGGAATACCCAACAGAATAAAGTCTCCAGAATGGTTATCGGTTCAGGATGATTCTTGAAGGTGCCTGACGGAGTTGTTTGTTCAAGATGATTCTTGAAGTCCTTAGCAGCGTGATATGTCTGCTCCAACAGCGATGTCTAATCTGAAGATGGATTTCGTAAACGCCTGAAGGCGGAATCAAAGGTTCCCATGAGCTCAGATGTCCCTGTTGATGAATCAACATGTGGCTGAAGACAAGGTTCCAAATTTTGTATTCAAGATGATCCGTGTTGGCCTGAAGACCAAGTCAGTTGTCCTGAGGTGATGATTGATTGCGATCAAGTGAATAGTGTTTCTTCTGACTGAAGTCGAAGATGTTTCTCCAGCTGAAGCGGAGTTTTGCCTGAAGGCAAAGTGATTGAATCCCCGTAGAGTCATGAATGGCTCAGGATACCATTTCTTTGACTGAAGTCACAGATTTCCTAAGCTGAAGCGAAGGTGCCTAAGGGCAAGGTTATCCCCCAAGGTCATGAATGACCTAGGATTCATTTTTCGGACTAAAGGCCGAAGTATATCCCTGACTGAAGTCTCGGATGCTCTATAGCAGAGGCGGAGTTGCCTGAAGGCAGATCCATGTATCCTTGAAGGCCAAGGACCATTTCTTCAGACTGAAGTCGAAGATACCTCCTGCAGAGTTGCCGACGGGCAAAGTTTACGTCCTTGAAGGCCAAGGATGTTCTTTCTAGCTGAAGCTAGAATAGCCGACGGGCAGGGTTTCATCTATCTTCAGAAATACTTGAAGATTCTCCAGCGGATCTGGAGTGGCCAGGGGCCAGGGTTTCATATATCTTTAGTGTTGAAGTTCTACGGCGGGCAGTGTGCAGCAGTATTCCGATGTTCGTTATGGTTCTGAGGGTGAACCCCAGATCAGAGTGTGCTCGGTTAAGTCTCTCATTCCCAGCGGGGTAGTTTCAAATACGCAAGTTCCATTTACCAGGGGCGAACCTCAGGTCAGAGTTGTTCAGTGTTGTAGTTCTCCAGCGGCGATGCGGGGTATTTTGATTGTTCGACGGCGATATGTGGTTTAGTCTTCCAGCGGCGATGTTGGGTGATGTGGTTGTCTGAAGGCAATATCAGAAGAAGCTAATGTGGATGACTGACGGCGATGTCAGGTCGATATTTCTCCAGCTAGTTGTTGAGCAGCTAGTGTTGCAGTATTCGAAGATTTGTTCCCCGCAGAGTACTGTGTGCTCGTGCAGTTGGCAAATTTTCGGGTTTACCGGTATTCAATCGTCTCGCACCTTGATTGGGTGAGAGTCGTTCGCTTCTCACCCAGTCAGGTTCAAGCTGTTTGAATAGGGGCAGCTGTTGCACCCCAAAATTTGACCAACATTTATTTATCCATTGAGTGTTTGAAAGTGGATACCTTCATCACACCGTTCAAGAGATCTTCAGAGGAATTGGTTGGAACCAGGGTTGTGTGCTTCATAGCTTGAGAGTTGTGGGTGCTCCTCAGATGATTCTGAGACTTTGAGAATGAACTTGATGTTTTAAGAAAGCCTATGAGATGTCTTGATAGCCATCATGAATCCCAGAGAGGTCATTATGCAAGAATTCAGAAGATTCAACCATGAGTGGTAGAATTAGGGTTTTGACTGGCTCAACCCTAGGGTAACTGAAAATTTGGAGAAGGTTGAGACCTAATCCAAGGGCCATGAGATCATGGAATGATGCATAGAGATGTTATAAGGATGATTCCTAGACCAACTCATCATGATTGAGGAGTTTGAGAAGTTTCAAGCCAGGGTTTCCAAGGATTGTCAGTGAAAAAACCCTAATTTGATCCCTATCTTCCAGGCAGTTTTAGCTCTAGATGTGATTGATATCTCATCTTCCCCACAACATGAATGTTGTAGAGCTTGTTCTTAGCTTTAATTTGAGTGGTGGAAGTCCTTGATAGGAGTTACAGAGCTCAAGTTATGGTTTTGACAAATTACAGGTCAGCTGAGGTGTGTGAATCTGGGTCCTTGAAAGTCACCCAACCTGCAGACAACTTTTGCCCTAGTAGGATGATTCCTATGATATCTTGGTCAACATGAATGTTGGAGGGCATCTTCTTAGCTTTAATTTGAGTGGTAGAAGTCCCTGATAGGATTTGTGGAACTCAACTTATGGTTTGAACAAGACAGGGGTATTTTGGTCATTTGTCAGTTATAGGTCATTTTTAAGCAAATGCCATATCTCCTATTTCCAAGCCTCAAATGGAAAAACTCAAAACATGAAAGTTGTTCAAAATGGTATTTTAAGTCTAGAAAGAAGGTCATGAATTGTTGAAAAAGCTTGGAGCATGGATATTTTAAAATGGTCAAAATGACTTGTAAATGGCTTATAAGTTGAAAAAGTTGGAATTGAAAATTGGTTTGGAAGATCTAGGAATCCAAAATGGGTCATCCAATATATCATTTTGATTGGAAACATCATTTTAAAAACAATGGTTTAGCCACATTTTTGAGTTTAGGCTTAAAAATTGGAGTTGCTTTGTAAATTTGTTACTTGCACTTTAAGGCATCAAAAGGAAAGATGGAAAAATGCTACATAAGGGTTTGTAAGACCTTATTTTCATGTCATAATATCATATGAGGAGAATTTAGGTGAGATTACATGGTATATCATGAGATTGCATGGGATTTGCTCAAAATGACAAATTCAACTTCTCATTGCGTGATACATTCTAGAAACTTCATGGAAGGTTCCCCAAAGTTCTAGACATTTCTATTCTCATCTATATAAGCCCTAGGGTGGCTCCATGCATTGGTTGGTGATTCTAGTTGCTTGCAAACCATACTTTCATCTCATAACCCCTCATTGCATTTTGGTTTCAATCTCTCCCAAATCCCATTGTTGGTGTAATCTTTCATCATCATCATCATCCTCCATTGTTGTGGAGTGAAAAGCAAGAAGAAGGCTCAAGAATTCGTGGCTGTTTTGTGTGATTCAACTCATCACTCCCATTTGCATAAAGGTTTGGACAACATAATTCAAGAGGTTTGAGCACAAATTCTCTTCACCAGAATCATCACCATCATCCAAGGATCAATTAGCACAAGTACCAAGGCTTGGATTGGAGAAGAAACACCATAGCCATCACCACTTGCAAGGTATGCGTTTTCTCTTGAAACTCATTATTTATGCATAGTTAAGGTTTGTTGTTAGGGTAAGCGTGATAGAGACCAATTAGGGATGAATCTTGATGAGTTTGAGGGCCGTTTGTGAGGTTTGTTTCCATGGTGATTTCTGTTTTAGGATCAAGAACACACCATGTAGTGTACTATAATCTTAGCTTTGTAGCTTAGAATAATCACCATGGAGTGTAGACCATTCTAGGTTAGTTTCAGCCCATACCATTTCCATGCACGTCAGTGTAATTAGAGTGTACCCAAGACTTCCACCGTGCGTATATTTTTCTAGAGTGGGTATTAAGAAATTCTATGACCATGGTTGTGTAGAGGGCAGTGAGAGGATCAATTTTGCTTTTTGGATCGAGTTAAATGGTGGAGAGATGAGGGAGCTAGAGGGAGTGGAAGATTCGTGGGTGGGGGATGTTTCTTGAAACCCTAGGTGTCCAAAGGTAGGAGAGATAATCTCTACCGTTGGTTTGTGTTGGAAGATTGGACTTTGTCCTTCAATCCCACGGCCCAGATTTATTCAGAATTGGAGGGAGATTTAAAAAATCAAAACGTCGTCGTTTTGATTAGTGAGTAGCGCCTGGGCTTTGATCTCTTTCCTATCCGCACCCCCTCTATTTCTGGCCCATTAGAAAGCCAACTGGGCGCTTTACCATCTGAACCCCCCTCCCCTTTAATTAATCATTTTATATTTTTGATTTCTTTAATATTTTTAGCATCTTGTAAAAATCATAAATAAATGAAAAATAATCATTTTTTGATTTCTTGTTTTTGCTATAATTAGATATAAATGTGTAGAAAATAATAAAAATAAAAATGGAATTTTATTTTTAATGTAGAATTTTTGGTGATATTTTCTTTAATATAGTGTATTTTCTTTCTTTTAGTTGATACCTTATTTTGCAAGAATTGTTTTAGGGCTTTCCCTTAGGTTTTTTAACTCATTCTTTTTTGTGTAATTAGATGATGAATCATAGTTCCCCATAGGATTTATTCTAGATTTTTAGATTAGAATTTGATTAGTTTAATTAGGGTAGCTTTAGGGTATCCTAATTAGGGTTTAGGTTGTGCATAGGTGAGGAAATTCATTTTCTTTAGATAGTTTTGTTTTGATTTTTGGGTAGGGGCATATATGGATGTTATGGGTAGATGTTGAGGACCCTTGTGAATAATTGTTAGATTTTTCCCCATTGGTTTAGTATTTTTAGGTATTTTCTGAAGTTGCCTGATAATTTTGTCTGTGCTGTGGTTATCTGTTCATCTCTGGGGTTTGTTTTGAGGAATTTGTTGTGGGGCATGTGTGGTCTTGAAGATCTTGTTGGAGAGCATGATGAAGTGAAGGTTGTAGATCAAGACTCAGAGACCCAGAGCTTGGCTTGTTTCCTGTCTGTGAGGTTTGAGATCCTGAAGTTTGAGGGAAGTTCATGGTACTTTCCTGAGGAAGGCACTATGAATGACTTTCATTCTTTCTTCTCACCTCTTTCTTAAGTATCCAATGATGTTGGAGCCAACTTGTGAGTTTAATTTCTCCTGAGGAGGAATGTAAACTGATCACATGTTGTTGAGCCACATGGGATACAACTCCTAAGTGGAAGCCTCCTAGTACTTTCCTGAGGAAGGTCCTATGGGTCTATTCACTTAGTTCCATTAGTTTATCTAGGATTTCTTAAGTATACAATGATGTTGGAGCCAACTTGTGAGTTTAATTTCTCCTGAGGAGGAATGTAAACTGATCACAGTTGTTGAGCCACATAGGATACAACTCCTAAGTGGAAGCCTCCTAGTACTTTCCTGAGGAAGGTCCTATGGGTCTATTCACTTAGTTCCGCTAGTTCAGATAGGATTTCCTAAATATCCAGTGATGTTGGAGCCTGCTTGTGAGTTTATTTCCTCCTGAGGAGGAATATAAACTGATCACAGTGGTTGAGCCACAT
Source organism: Lathyrus sativus (assembly GCA_963859935.3). Lineage (NCBI taxonomy): Eukaryota > Viridiplantae > Streptophyta > Magnoliopsida > Fabales > Fabaceae > Lathyrus > Lathyrus sativus. The sequence goes on from CAWUDS030004300.1 coordinate 34,452, forward strand.
AGGATATGACTCCTGAGTATACACCTCCTAGTGCTTTCCTGAGGAAGACACTATGAGTCTGCTTACTTAGCTCCCTGTCTTTGGTAAGCTTGTTCTGAAGCTTGAAGACTGGGATTGTTTTCTTTTGGTTAGGTTTTGCTTTAGGTCTTTGCTCAGATTTGATTCAGATTCTGTGTTAGGGTTAGGATTAGAGAATAGATGATTCTTTCTCAAGCATGTGTTTTGTTTGCCTGATGGCACTTCATTTCTTTTATCTGTTCATTGCTTGATAGCATGTTGTTTATCTTCAGTATGATTACTGTTATTTCATGACTGGCTTGAGGTCGAGACGAGCTTGTGGAGGCTGAAGCCCCACACACATTTCCTCCCTCACTTGCATTGCATGCATTTTACTGTTAAAGCTGATGCTTTTGTCTATTTTGGTGTATCATTGACATGATCCCTTAGGACTCTCATTTCCTCTGATGAGGATTTGATGATAGACTTTTAGGTTGAAACCTATGCATGACAACTTCTAGGAGTTCCCTGTTCAAACCTCAACCATAGGATGAATCCATGGCATGATAACAGTAGGACTTGATAGTCTCCCTCCTAGTTGGGCCTGTTCTCTTCTCATCTCGAAGCAGTTTAAAATACAGTAATCATGAATGATTTCTTTCGTACGTTACGAGCCTTAAGCTATCTGAGAAAGGATGCATTCCCTCTCAGGTCATAGTCTCTAGTGCGGTCGAGATCGCAAACAATAAAAAACATTTCTTTCAGGAGATAACCCGTAGTTTCCCGAACTACGTTTGCTCTGATCTTTCATACCAGATGAAAGTACGTAGGCATAGGACGCGATGTCCTAGCGAGCAACCTTCCCCACCTTCCCCGTAGTTAGCCGAACTACGTTGACTCTGATTTCTCGTTCCAGACGGGAATACGTAGGCATAAAGTGCGACGCTTTGCCGAGTCATTTTTCTTTTCATTTTTCTTTTCTTTTTCAGCCAGCCTTGATAGGTAGATAGATTATAACCAACCCGTCCAAGTAAACAAACAAGCGAGGATCCCGTCGAGTACGACGGACGTGAGGGGTGCTAATACCTTCCCCTTGCGTAACCGACTCCCGAACCCAGACAATGGTTGCGATGACCTTGTCTTACCCTTTTTCGTCAGGTTTTTCCGATCGTTTCCTTTCCCGCTCTGAGGGATAAATAACGAAAGGTGGCGACTCTTCTGTCATGCCGGCACCTTATTTTAGCGCAAGCGACACCCAGCATATGTCATGATGACAGAGGAAGATTCCGATGGAAAACCTTGGTTTTATGATATCAAGAAGTTCCTTCAGAATCAAGAATATTTGGCCAACGCCTCCAAAATTGATAAGCGGGCTATACGAAGATTGTCATCCAAGTTCTTCATCAGCAACGACATTCTCTATAAAAGAAACCATGATATGGTCTTGCTTTAATGTGTTAACAAGAGAGAGGCAGACCTGTTAATGACAGATGTTCACGAAGGCACCTTCGGCACCCATGCAAGCGGCCATGCCATGACGAAGAAAATCTCAAGGGTTGGTTATTACTAGTTACCTCTAGAGACTAACTGCATCCTGTTTGCCCAAAAATGCCATAAATATCAAATCTACGTAGACAAGGTGCACGTGCCACCTCATCCTATGAATGTGCTGACATCCCCTTGGTCGTTCTCAATGTGGGGCATCAACATGATTGGGGAAATCGAGCCCAAAGCATCCAACGGTCATCGGTTCATCCTTTTCGCCATCGACTACTTCACCAAATGGGTAGAAGTCGCGTCCTACACCAACGTGACCAAGCAAGTGGTTGCCCGGTTCATAAAAAAGGAGATCATCTATCGTTAAAGAATCCCCGACCAGATCATCACAGACAATGGGACGAATCTAAATAACAAAATGATGAAAGAGCTCTGTGATAGTTTCAAAATTAAACATCACAACTTCTCTCCTTATCGGCCCAAGATGAATGGTGTTGTTGAAGCTGCGAATAAGAACATTAAAAAGATTGTACAAAAAATGGTAGTAACCTACAAGGACTGGCATGAAATGCTGCCTTTCGCTCTGCACGGATACCGAACCTTCGTTCGCACTTCAACAGGGGCAACCCCCTTTCTCGTTGGTTTATGGGATGGACGCAGTACTACCCATTGAGGTTGAGATACCTTCGTTAAGCATATTGATGGAAGCCAAGCTCGAAGAAGTTGAATGGGTGAAGGAAAGGTTCGATACTCTGAATCTCATCGATGAGAAGAGGATGACGATAATGTGCCACGGCCAGTTGTACCAAAAGAGGATGAAAAAGGCCTTCGATAAAAGGGTCCAGGTCAAAGAATACAAAAAAGGTGAATTGGTACTCCAGAAGATTCTTCCAGTGCATCGAGATGCACGCGGAAAATGGATGCCGAACTACCATGGCCCATTCATTGTGAAAATGGCCTTTTCTAGAGGTTCCTTGATCCTTATAACAATGGACGGAGAACAACTCCCACATTCTATAAACTCAGATGTAGTAAGGAAATACTATGTCTAAAAAGATCTCGCTGGGTCGAAAACCTAGAAAGGTGATTCGGGCAAAAAAATGAGCATCCCGGTGGATCACATCCTGTTAAGGAGATCCATGCAAAATTAGGGATAAAACAAAAAGAAAAAGCTCGCTCAGTCGAAAACTTGGAAAGGCGACTCAAGCAAAAATAAGCGTCCTGGTGAATCGACAACCCGAAAAGGGCGATTCATGCAAAAGTTAAGGGCAAAGGCATTTCACTGCATTAGGAGTTGTCACGAATGCAGAAAATTGTCAAAATGGCTCACTTTCCGCTACTCTCGCCAGAAGCAGCACTTCAGGGCCGACTTTCAGCTAGATAGGACTAGATGATTATTGGATTTTTGTAACCCTTTCACATATTTCCATTTTCTGTAATTATTCCATGGGACTTTGCCTTTGTAAGTTTCCGTCTTCAATAAAATCAGATTTAGACCAATCTTTGTTTGTGCTCACTTTTATGCTCTACTTTCTTTGTTATGCAAACATCACTTATTCATTAATACTGATTTTTGAAAACAAAAGTTTTATTTTGAAACTAAAATTGTTTTAAAATTAACAAGCAGTTCATAGCGTCGACTGTGACATGATAATGTAAAATTAAAAACTCCTCTCATAAGAGTAGAACGGTTGAAGCCTTGATACCACCATCTCAACAATACAATGTTCTTTAGATATTTCATTCCCCATGCCGTCACGCTATGAAATTTCGATTGTCTTTGAGCAATTATCTTGACAATAACATTGAAGTGGTAACTTCTTCCCCCAGCACGTTACCAAGAACAGAGATTGCTTCTCCAGCAGAATCGCCAGAGGAATAGTACCATTCTTCAGCAATGGGATTCAGTATGATTCTCTTTTGTTTCCCCTATGATAGATTGTTATCTATCTTTGGTTTTCTTTCCCCTATGGAGTCGTTTCAGCATTGCATCTGCATCATACCTTTAGCATATGCATTTTTCAGCATACCTCGTGTTTCTGGTCTGTTATGGCCGTGGCCATTTTGGGTTAGTATGTTCGGTTTGTCTTTGTCAAGAAACTATCATTTTTTTCTCTTCCCAGTAGTTACTAGGCACCACCTTGAGATCCTTTGGTTGTTACCGATTCTTTTTCTTCATACCTGTTGTCACGGGCTTACCCTTTGGTTGTTACCCTTAACTTTGTCAAGTTATCTGGAGTAAGTATTAAATGCTTATATCCCTAGTAAGTCTAGTTTTAACTAGCGATATCTGACACTGCTTATTGGTGTTTACCAAGATGTTAGTCGTTACTAATACCGTAGTTTGTTTTTTAGACCTGGTGTTTACCTGAGCCTAACTCTCAGCCGACGTCCCGTTAGTCAACCGACTCTGCTGAGACATAGTAGTTACTATGTTTTCAAAATCCAATTATTGTTGGTGCAAGATATGGTAGTCACCTATCTCCTCTCAGTAGTCCAATAATTACTGGAATTGCTTGATAAATCCAATCGTTATCGGTACGACGCTCGGTCGTTACCGACTTCCCCAATTAAGTCTAGTAGTTATTGGCATCGCTTGATAAATCCAATCATTATTGGTATGTTAACATTGGTTGTTACCTTTCTTTCCAGTACAAATCTAGTAGTCACTGGCGTTGTTTAAATCCAATGGTTATTGGTATCTCTGTTTGGTTGTCACCATATCTATTCAGAAGTATAGTCGTTACTAGCATCATTTAAAGCCTGTGGGTAATTGGAAATATTCACCTATATCCTATTTCAGGATAGTAAGGTGTTACTAATTTCCTCAGTGAAGCTTAGGATGATTGGTTGTAACCAATATCTGTAGTTATCCCCAGCAGAGTCTCGGGGATCTAGTAGTTACTAACATCCTCGGCGAGTCCAGTTTTGCCTCAAATTGTTTCCTGAAGATCTCGTTCGAACTCTTCACTATAAAGAAACCCTCTATATTTTATTTAATCCTCAGGGAAGATCCTTTTTCTCTCTGGATTCCCCAAAAAGCTAGTTGTTACTAGCTCCCTGTTAGTTCTACTTGACTGGTTTGTCGCCAGATTCCCTTTATGAAGACTATTTGTAACTAGCAATAGGTCAGCCGCCGACCCCTGTCTGATACTGCTATTTGTAGTTACCAAACTTTAGTTGTTACTAATGTTGCAGCTTATCCTTGAGATCTGGTGTTTACCTGAATCTATCTCCCAGCCGGTATACCGTTTGTTAACTAACTCGGCTAAAAACCAGTTGTTACTGGCATCTTTCCTAAATAAAATCGTTATTGGTATCATTGATTTTGTTGTCACCATATCCTCTTTGAGCCTAGTCATTACTAGCACCCCCCGGAGAGCCCAACTGTCATTGGCAATATCTTGCCAACTCTGTTATATTATCTGAATGTCGTTTGTTATCAACATTTTCCCAGAAGTTCCAGTAGATACTAACTTTGACTAAAAACCAATCGTTTTTGGTTTCTCTGAATGTTGGTTGCCACCAAAAAGTCTCGGAGGTCTAGTTGTCACTAGCATCCCCGGTGAGTCTGGTCTTATTTCTAGTCTTTTCTTGAAGATCCCGTTCGAACTCTTTGTCAAAAGGAAAAATCCCATTGGTTTGTCCCCTATGGAGGGTTGTGTCTCTGGTCTGTTGCTTCCCCGGTCGGAATTCGAGTATGTCGACCTTGTTTCCCCTGCCTGGTTTCTTACCTTTGTCTCCCTTGATGCATTTCCCCGTGGATATTTACATTTCCCTAATGGAGATTGGCCTTTTCTGCAATGAAGATTTATCTTCCCCGACGGAGTTTGTGTCCCCTGTGTGGAGGATCCCTGTAAAGCACCACCTTTAGTCATGTCTGAACTACTGGTTATTTTGCTTTAGATCTCTCCCTAGTGTGTCTGTGCTCCCAGTGAGTAGTTACTCGTTGTTTCGTTCTTCTCTTCCTTTTCTTTTGCTCGCGTGTCAGCATTTTCTTGCACTCCAGAACCATAAAGCATCATTAGATATCATTGCATGATCATCATTTGTCCTCTTGCATACCATCGTTTCTAAGGGACACAATTTTTGGTTTGCTATATTTAAATGCCTTTCACCATGATTCTATGGAGATTGTCATCTCTCATTGCCATTTGTTGAATATATTTAAATAAGGGCAACTGTCATACCCCAAAATTTCCCCCCTATATCTCATCATCATTCTAGGAGCATCAACATTGATTATCTAACCTTAACCTATTCCAAGTTTTGTCTTCATTGTTTTCAATATGTGATTCAATGTATTTAAAAGCTGATTAAAGGGTTTAAAGGGTTTGAGGCTGATTTTGAGATAAAGAAAATTAGGCCTTCGTGGCCAAAATCTATTATTGAGGTTTTTACCATATAGGGATTTGAACTGATGGTCTGATAGGTTTGAGGTCGATTTGGGTTTGAGGGAAAGTAGACATTCTGGCCAAAATCTGTTGTTGATGGTTTAACCTTGTAGACTAATTAGATAGTGAGTACTCTAATGACCGTGGTGTAGTTGTAATAAAATTATGATAAATTTTCGTTACTCCATGAGTAAAACATATCCTAGTTGAATTTTAGGATATTATTTTGATATAAAATCGGGTCTAGGATGATGGGGGTTAGTGGTATAGACTTTGGATTGATAATCTAGGGTGACAGTGCTCTTAAAAAAAGTGATTTTTAGGGTTCGGAATAGTGTGAGTCGACCGCTAGAACCCTTGGGTCGACCTGAGGTCACCCGAATGAAACATTGTGGGAATTGTAATAGTACGCGTCGACTCATAGCTCTGTGCATCGATTCATAGCTCAGTGCATCGACCTTTGAGTCGACTCATAGGTAGAAAATGCCATAAACGGTTTCGATCATAACTTTTTAACCGTTAATCCAAATGACGAACTGTTTAAAGTATTGGAAAGCTAATGAACAGGGCTATAACATAGTATAGATAAGGGAATTGGTTTCCCAATATTTTTATATCTAATTATGTTTGAGAAGTTAATTGTGTATATGTTCTATTAATGAATCATGTTCTAGTTCAGTGATGTCTTGATGTTTTGATGTTGTGATTTTCCTGATGAATTACCATGAGGGTAACTGTGATTTGTATGTGATTAAATGAATGTATGATGAATTAATATGAGTATAACTATGATTCCTATGTGATTAATGCATGATTGTATAATGAATTCCCATGAGTAATTGTGATGATTTATGATGTTGATTCCATGAGTTTTTGATGATTATATGATGAAATGATTATTATGATGACTTTGATGAATGATGATGCACCTAAAGAGTTTATTATGAGAATGATATTGACGTGTGCATCATGCATTCATATGCATCCGGACTTCGGTTCAGGACCTTGATTTCTTTGGCTTCAGTCCCATTGTGTGGATGTAAGGTATTTTGATGTGCTCTGGTTCTTGTATAGAATCGACCCTATTGATGGGGATCTATGGAGGGTTGATGGCCCAGTGTCCATCGAGCTGTGATGATTGGTACCACATGCATGAGTCTTGTTGTATTTGCATTTATGTGACAATTGGTGTAATTTATAATGTTGTGGCCTTTGATGTTCCTTGATGATTATGATGCTGAATATGAAAATGACGCCATTTTATATATTAATTCTTATATTGATTATTATGAATCATTTTAATGACCCTGCCTGTTTGAATGTTGCCTCCACGTGGGTAACATGCAGATGACCAGGTTTAGCTGTGGATGCCATCGAGGATTTTTGAAGTTTTTGGGTCGTTGGCCATTGTGGTTGACTTAGAAGGTCTTGCTCTGATAGTGTAACATCGGGTTGGGGTCTTTAAATCAAACAATTTTATTGAGTTTTTATTATGTTGATTTCCTTTCGGTAAAAAGAAAACTTTGGTTTTTTTCCTTTTTGAGTTCTGCTGCCATTTGAGCACTTCTGAGTAATTTTGAGAAAACTCGTTGCTTACGGAGCATTGACCTTGATTTGAATTTATTGAGAAATGTACGCCCTTTGAGGTGATTTTTAGGGTGTTTAAAATTTTACTCTGATAAATTCTATTATTTTTCCATAATATTCGTGGGGTAGAAAAGGGTGTTACATTAGTGGTATCAGAGTCAGTCGGTCTGTCTGGTCAAGTTGTCTAATGTTATTTGTTCCCTAGTATGCGACGTGTGTGAAAACATTGTCGATACACGTTTGTTTTCTAACCTTTGTCTGCAGAAGTGGGAATGAAACAAGTGGGGGAGAAGCTTGTGCTTATCCAGGATGCTTCTAGTGTGGAATGGTGGCTCAGTGTGTCGATGAACGCTCTTATAGTTTGGTAAAGATGGTTTATGCCCCATCATGATTTTCGGCTGTCTATTGACAAATTGAGGAACTGATCTCCCTTAATCTCTTGTTGATAGTAAATGGAGTCACGTTGGATGGAATAGACGTATCTTGCAAGCTTAGATGGTGTGTGCAGTGAATTGCTTTGAGTTAAGCTAAGTGCTTACAGATTGTTTTGGTGAGTCAGTGTAGGATGGTGCTGAGATGTTTGTTTTGATGGAAACTTTGAGTGTTAATGAAAGTGGGGAAGTTGGTGGTTTTCCAATTAACTATGATTATCCAAAACAAATTCCTGATGAGATAAGTGATTTACCGTCGGAACGTGAAGTGGAGTTTACGATCGACCTAGTTCCTAGAACTAGTTTTGTAGAGATGGCTCCATATCGTATGCCTACACCGGAATCGAAGAAGTTGAAGAATCAACTTGGAGATCTGCTTGAGGAGATGTTCTTTTGTCCGAGTGTGTCACCGTGGGGTGCACCAATTTTGTTAATTAAGAAGAAAGAAGGTCCTATGAGGTTGTGTGTGGATTATAGACAATTGAACAGGGTGACTATCAAGAATAAGTGTCCACTTCCAAGGATTGATGATTTGATGGATCATTTGGTTGTTGCAAGTGTGTTTAGTAAGATAGATTTGAGATCTGGGTATTGTCAGATTCGTGTGAAGGCCGAAGATATTCAGAAGACTGCTTTTAGAACGAGGTATGGACATTATGAGTATTCTGTGATGCCATTTGGTGTGGACTAATGCATCCTGTGTATTTGTGGAGTATATGAACAGGATTTTCCATCCTTATTTGAACAAGTTTGTGGTTGTGTTCATTGATGATATTTTGATATATTCAAAGAGTAAAGAGGATCATGCTGAGCATCTAAAAATTGTGCTATCAGCGTTGAAAGAGAAGCAGTTGTATGCAAAACTGTCAAAGTGTGAGTTTTGGTTGAAGGAAGTGAGTTTCCTTGGTCATGTGATCTCGAGTAGAGTTATTGTGGTTGATATGTCGAAGGTTGAAGTTGTGTCGCAATGGGAAGCTCCAAAACCTGTTTTTGATATTAGAAGTTTTCTTGGGTTGGCAGGTTATTATTGAAAATTCATTGAAGGATTTTCCCAAGTTATCTTTGCCATTGACGCAGTGGACTAGGAATGTTCAAGCTTTTGTTTTGGATGCATAATGTGAAGAATGTTTCAAGAGCTTTTGAGAAGGTTGTCAGTAACTCATGTTTTGACTTTGCCGAATCCGGCAGAACAATTATTGTATATTGTGATGCTTCATTGATGGGATTGGGAGGTGTGTTAATACAACTTCAACAAGTTTTAGCTTATGCTTCAAGACAACTTAAAGTGCATAAGAGGAATCATCTGACGCATGATTTAGAGTTGGTTGTTGTTGTGTTTGTGTCAAAGCTTTGGAGGCATTATTTGTTTGGTTTGAGATTTGAGGTGTTTAGTGATCATAAGAGTTTGAAGTATTTCTTTGATCGGAAAGGATTGAATGTGAGGCAGAAGAGATGATTGGGACTTCTGAAGGATTATGCTTTGGTTTGAATTACCATTCAGGTAAAGCAAACGTGGTAGCTGATGTATTGATTTGGAAATCTTTATATATATCGATGATAATGGTAAGAGAGTTAGAACTGATTGAGCAATTTCATGATATAAGTTTGGTTTGTGAAGAGACTTCTTATGGAGTTAAGCTTGGTATGTTGAAGCTTACTAGTGTTATTCTTGACGAGATTCGAAGAGGTTAGGAATCTGATTTGAGTTAGTAGATCGGTTCAATTTGATGGGTCAAAGTTGAAGAGCTGATTTTCGGATGAATGAAAATGGTATCATGAGATGTCGTGATATAGTTTGTGTTCCAGATATTGTTGAGTTGAAAAAGAGTATTATTGAGGAAGGACATCGAAGTAGATTGAGTATCCATCCCATTAGTATGAAGAGGTACCAGGATTTGAGGAAATTTTTTTGGTGGCTAGGGATGAAGAAAGAAGTGGCTGAGTTTCTGTATGCTGGTTAGACTTGCCAGAAGTCGAAGATTGAACATCAAAGACCGTTGGGTCTGATGCAACCGTTGAATAAATGGGATAGTATTTCCATGGATTTTGTGCCGGTTTTATCGAAGAACTTGAAGGGATATGATTCAATTTGGGTGATTGTGGATAGATTGACTAGATCGACTCTTTTTTACACCGATAAGGATCAATTATTCAAAGCAAAAGTTGGCCGAATTGTATATTGATGAGGTTGTGAAATTGCATGGTATTCTTCAAGTATTGTGTCTGATAGAGATCTGAGATCTTCATCGAGGTCTTGGAAGAGTTTGCAGACGCTTTGGATACCATGTTGAGATTGAGTTCTGCCTATCATCTGCAGACGGATGGACAGACAGAGAAAATTATCCAGTCTTTAGAGGAATTGCTGAGAGATTATGTGTTGGATCAAGGTGGATCATGGGATAATCATTTGTGGTTGATTGAGTTTACCTATAATAACAGTTACTATTCTAGTATCGGAATGACACTATATGAGGCTTTGTATGGTAGGAGATGTAGCACTCCTTTGTGTTGGTATGAATCAGGCGAGAGTATTATACTCGGACCTGAGATTATGCAAGAGATGACTAAAAAGATCAAGATGATCCAAGAAAAGATGAAAGCATCGCAGAGTCGTCAGAGAGTTACCATGATAAGAGAAGGAAAGCACTTGAGTTCCATGAAGGAGATCACATGTTTTTTAGAGTTACACGGTAAATGGTGTTGGCCGAGCTTTGAAGTCCAGAAAGCTCACACCATGTTTGTTGGTCCGTATCAGAGTGACACAATAGAAGTTAGGAGAAGTAGCATGTCAGACTACTTTACCGTCGTCGCTTGCCGAATTTGCATGATGTGTTTCATGTGTCTCAGTTGAGGAAGTACATTCCAGATCCGTCACATATGATTAAGATGGATGATGTACAAGTGAGAGATACTTTGACTGTTGAGGCATTGCCAGTACGGATTGATAAACGAGAAGTGAAACAACTGCAAGGTAAAATAGATTTCCTTGGTAACGATAGTTTTGGGAGAACTAGTTGAGAAAGTTGGACTTGGGAGCGTGAGGATCAGATGAGGGAGTCGTATCTGACTCTGTTTCCTTGAGGTAATTTTCGAGGGCGAAAACTCTTTTAAGTGGGGGAGATTATAACACCCCAAATTTTTTTGGAATATTTATTAATTAATTTAAAAAGGAATATTAGTATTTTTGGTGATTTGTTGTGGTTGGTATGAAGTATTGAGAATTATGGATTTTGAGTTATTTATTTAAATAATAGTATATAATATAAATATTTTGGTATTACTATTACTTTAAATAAATATAAGTGAATTAAGGGCAAAATGGAAATTTGAGGAGGAGTTAGTGAGGGTGAAGTTGGAAAGCTCAATTTTAAGATCCAAAGTTAGGATTCATTCTTGTTAGACCATGAAAAGGGAAGAAATAGAGGCCAGAGCTCCGAGGAAGAGGATTGAGGCAAAAGCTTCGCAAAGTTTTCAAGAATCAAGGAGAAATGCTTAGAGTAGGCAATTAAGGTATGGGGAGTATTGCCTTCATTGTTTTCAATATGTGATTCAATGTATTTAAAAGCTGATTTAAGGGTTTAAAGGGTTTGAGGATGATTTTGAGATAAAGGAAATTAGGCCTTCGTGGTTAAAATATATTATTGATGTTTTTACCGTATAGGGATTTGAACTGTTGGTCTGATATGTTTGAGGTCGATTTGGGTTTGAGGGAAAATAGGCCTTCGTGGCCAAACTTTGTTATTGAGGGTTTAACCCTGTAGAGTAATTAGATAGTGAGTACTCTAATGACCGTGGTGGACTTGTAATAAAATTATGATGAATTGTTGTTACTCCATGAGTAAGACATAGCCTAATTGAGTTTTAGGATATTATTTTGATATAAAATCGGGTCTAGGGTGATGGGGGTTAGTGGTATAGACTTTGGAGTGATAATCTGGGGATAAAAGTGCTCTTATAAAAAAGTGATTTTTGGGGTTCGGAACAATGTGAGTCGACCGCTAGAACCCCTGGGTCGACCTGAGGTCACCCGAATGTAAAATTTTGGGAATTTTAACAGTATGCGTCGACTCATAGCTCAGTGCGTCGACCTTTGAGTCGACCAAATGATGAACTGTTTGAAGTGTTAGAAAGCTAATGAACATGGTTATAACATAATATAGATAAGGGAATTGGTTTCTCAATATTTTTATATCTAATTATGTTTGAGAAGTTAATTGTGTATATGTTCTATTAATGAATCATGTTCTGGTTCAGTGATGTCTTGATGTTTTGATGTTGTGACTTTCCTGATGAATTACCATGAGGGTAACTGTGATTTCTATGTGATTAAATGAATGTATGATGAATTACTATGAGTATAGTTGTGATTCCTATGTGATTAATACATGATTGTATAACGAATTCCCATGAGTAATTGTGATGAGTTATGATGTTGATTCCATGACTTTTTGATGATTATATGATGACATGATTATTATGATGACTTTGATGAATGATGATGCACCTAATAAGTTTATTATGGGGATGATATTGACGTGTGCATCATGCATTCATATGCATCCGGACTTCAGTTCAGGACCTTGATTTCTTTGGCTTTAGTCCCATTGTGCGGATGTGAAGTATTTTGATATGCTTCGATTCTTGTATAGAATCAATCCTATTGATGGGGATCTATTGAGAGTTGATGGCCCAATGTCCATCGAGCTGTGATGGTTGGTACCACATGCATGAGTCTTGTTGCATTTGCATTTATGTGACAATTGGTGTAATTTATAATGTTGTGGCCTTTGATGTTCCTTGATGATTATGAAGTTGAATATGAAAATGACGTCATTTTATATATTAATTCTTATATTGATAATTATGAATCATTTTGCTCACCATGCCTGTTTGAATGTTTCCTCCACGTGGGTAACGTGCAGATGACCAAGTTTAGTCGTGGATGCCATCGAGGATTTTTGAAGTTTTTGGGTCGTTGGCCATTGTGGTTGACTTAGAGGGCCTTGCTCTTATAGTGTAACAGCGGGTTGGGGTCTTTGAGTCAAACTTTTTTATTGAGTTTTTGTTATGTTGATTTCCTTGCGGTAAAAATAAAACTTTGGATTTTTGCCTTTTTGAGTTTCGCTGCCATTTGAGCACTTCTGAGTAATTTTGAAAAAACTCGTTGCTTACGGAGCATTGACCTTGATTTGAATTTATTGAGAAATATACGCCCTTTGAGGTGATTTATATGGTGTTTAAAATTTTACTCTGATAAATTCTATAATTTTTCCATAATATTCGTGGGATAGAAAAGGGTGTTACATAAAGCATGATGAAAATGACCTATAGGGCGTGAAGAAGCTCTTGTTAGGGTGGCTTGAGGTCATAAACGCAAGATTGCATTGGTTGGCACAAAGATTTCAAAATGACAAGGCCAAAATTAGCATTTAGTTCCAATATGCCCGTGCCTCTCCTTCAAGACCTCTCCCTATAAATTAAACCTCATTCTCACATAAAAAGGACACCAGTTCATTGCTAGAAACCAGCTAGGTCTCTCTCCCTCACTTAATCACTAAGTTTGTGCAAAGTTTTACCAAGTTTCCAAACACCTCCAAATTTGTCTTGCATTTTCTCTTCTAAAACCATTTCTAAACCTCCTTAAACTCAAACAAAGCTTCAAAGACATCACAAATGATGTGTTAGAGCTGTCCAAAACCTCATTTTAGCCACACAAAAACTATCCAAGCCAAAAGTTAACCGCCAAAACCTCATTTATTGACTTTTCTGCATTTTGAAGGGCAGCCTTCAAACCATTGTGTTCCCTCGAGCTTTAAGACCACTCACACCTCATATTTGACATATACAAATTGTCCATAACCAATCCACACTTTTGTAACAAGGATTGAGCAAGTTGGCTTTGAAAACCCTTAGATTTTTTGGTGTTTTCTTCACTATCAAGGCATTCTTCCCACTGCCTTGGTTGAAGTTCACTTGGAGCATCTTCTTGTCATCCTTAGAGTATTTGTAGACCATCAAAGACCTTGAGGGATCTCTGGTTTTCTTGCCTACCAAATTTGTAACACAAGGCTACAAGAGGTAAGTTTTCATGCCACTTTGAATTCTAGCCATTATTTTGAGTTGAACATTGCTTAGACATGTTTTATGTATGTTATGTGTCATGTATGAACCATTTCTTGCAGCAAAATATGTAGTTTTTAAACTGTCAAAATTCAGGTCACAAACTAGGCCCAACCTAGTCACTTTTTGCAATTTGACTCCAATCCTCCAAACCAATTGTGTATTTCTTGATTTCTCTTGTGCCAACCTTTATATATGATGTATATGTGATGTTTGTACACTTATTTCACAAAGCACACCACTACACAATGTTGTTCACATGCTCTTGCTTTTGGTTGTCACCAAACTTGCCCTACCAATAATGCTATCGGGTTTTCTTGTGGGTTCATGGTATGGAAAAACAAATGGTACTATTGAATTCCTTGTTCAAATATACACAATTTGCACTTTTGTCTCACCTTATTTGGTTAAGTTTTGAATGGGTTCCAATCCTTCATGCAAATGACCTAAAGTTGCCTTACCTTGTTATGACCTAGTTTTCCCCTCTTGGTGCACCAATTTCCCATGATCATAACTTGCTCATTTTTTTATGCTATTGATGCCATTATTTTTTAAAAGTACTCCTTAACATGTATATTTTCATTGAGTGAAGAAATAATTCAAGGATTGTAGTCCTAGAAATACTTTGGTCCATTTTAATAGCATGTGTTTTTAGGACTTTTACCTTGGTGTTCTTGAACTTTTTCAACTTGTAACTTGATTTTTCTTGTGATATTTATCTTGTATGATTCATGTATGTTTTTTAACATATATAAATGTTCAAAGTTGTTTGATTCATTTCCTTTTCATGTTCATGCTTGCTTTTGTGAATGCTTACATGTGAAAATGGCCTGTTGAAATTCATCTGTGACCCATACCATGATTCTTGATGTTCTAACCTCTTGAATGTGTTTACCATGCATTATTCTACTTGTTTATGTGTCTTGTTAGTACCATAACATTTTTAGGGTTTATTTCTTGCCTTTGTGAAAGCTTGAATGTGAATAGTATACCTTGAACTTCTTTGTGATTCATAACATGATTCTTGATGTTGTAACCTTTTGAATATGTTTTTCATGCCTCATTGTAATTGTTTATGTGTCTTGTTAGAACCATAACATGCTACGGTTTGATTGTTGACTTGGTTTTTACCATGAAACTTGCTTACTTTTCCCCATAAATCCATGAACAAATACTTGAATTGTTGTAACATTTCTTGTGTTCTTGATTATTTGATTATAATAAATACATATTTAGATGGTCTTATGTTGTTGCATTTGATCTCATTTCTTCCTTATAACATGCTTGCTTCAAGTTGTAACTTGTTTGCATCAGTCTTGTTTGAAGGTTATAGATGAACTTATTGTTGTTCGCATGTTCTTGACTTGCATTGATGGTTGTTACCTCTATGTCTTTATGATGATCTTGATTGTTGTTCATATGTTGTTACCATGCTCTTATTATCTTCATCATGTTTGAATGAATGCTTATGTGTTTCTTTAACTTTATTAAGCCTTCCCCAAATGGTGGAACTTGTTAGTTCTCATCCTGTTGCCTCATCTCTCCCCTATTCAAAAGGAAAGTTTCTCTATTGACCCCTAGGGTCATAGACAACTCTTTACCCTCCCCCTGACTTTGTCAAGTCATCTTGAACCCTAGCTTAGTTAAGTTAGAACCTACTAGCCATTAGACTTTGCTTAAGTCTATAAGACCCACCTTTATCGGGAGTGTTCTTCAACTAGAACCCTAGGTTAGAGTTTGTCAACTCTCTGTAAGGATCATTGTCATGATTACTTACTCCCCCTCCTAGATTTTATCAAAGTCAATCCCCTTGAGTGTACAACTTAGAATAGAGAGTTTTATTAAAATCTATACAAGCATTGTTATGTTTGTTCCCCTTTAGACCTTGATTGTAATCAAGTGTTCATCCATCCCCAGTGAGGTGAACTACGATTGCTCTAATTCTATCCTAGTTAGGATACGTAGGCAGAAGATGTGATGTCTTTGCAAGCACTTAGAAGCATCAAACCTAGGTCATTACTTCAAAACCTCAACCTTGATCCAATAACCATAGCAAGTAGTATAGCATACAAACATACAAAAGGTTCCTGTAGAGTACTATAGATATTTAGGATGTTAAATACCTACCCTAAGCATAACCAACAATCGATCCCCGAATCTCTTAGCGTTGTTGTTACATCATGCAAAAAGTATTTCTTTCTTTGACCTTTCCTTTGGATAAATCAAAATCTGGTTGTGAATTTAATGAATTAAATTCAAGTTAATCAATAGCTTGACATCACGATTCTCACCGCAACACTACCAATCACCATGGTAGCTTGATCAACAAGTAAAAAAGAAAGCTTTGTTATCATTAATGTTGAAGAATTAAAGATTGATACTCCAAAGATTTTATTCTCACTTCTTCTTGAGTTTCTAAGCTATTTTGACCTAAAAACCCTTTCTAATGTCCAAAATGCTGAAAATGTAAAGTTGTTGTAAAATATCTTTTAAGGTGGCTAATTATAGAAAGTGCACAAAGTAGCAGTAAGTGGCACCATGCAATGCGCCATCAGGAGCGCGCTAAGCGCGGCCAGGCATGCAAGCAAAAATTGCTCTGTAGTCAACCTGCCCCAAACATCACTATCTTGCACAAACATCACTAAACAACAAAATACCTAAACAGATATCAACAGAAAAAATCATAAATCTAAAAAGTCAGAACATGGAAAGAGGGCGCGCTTAGCGGCCTCAGAAGCGCATTAAGCGCGCATGCGATA
Organism: Lathyrus sativus; assembly: GCA_963859935.3. Classification (NCBI taxonomy): domain Eukaryota; kingdom Viridiplantae; phylum Streptophyta; class Magnoliopsida; order Fabales; family Fabaceae; genus Lathyrus; species Lathyrus sativus. The sequence continues at coordinate 51,237 of CAWUDS030004300.1, forward strand.
ACAAGCACAAATTCCTCTACCACCATAATCAATATGCTCTATCAACATCAAAATCACTCTCAATCTGAACCATATCAACATGCACTAGCAAACTAGCACATAAACAATAGGTTCTCATCATGCAAACCCACATTGTAACTTAAACCTAACATTTAATCCAAAAGGGTTCGGAATCACTTCTACATAATCACTTCAATCAAACCCTAACAAAAAATTTCAACTTAATCCAACTAAAACCCTAACATCATGCTTTAAATACTAACAAAATAAAGAGATTTAGAAAAACCTGTTCGTAGGGAATAAGATGAACACGTGACAGATATAATGAAATGTAAGAGATGAATCTTGAGAGAAGAAGTTAGAAGCCAAATGAGTGAGATAGTCGTGAGTGAAAAATGAAGGAAATGAGAGTTTAAGTTCTGAATTTCCCTTTAAAAAAAACACTTGACCCTAAAAACAAAGCCCAAAACTTTTTCCACTTAAGCCCATACTTTACTGGGCATGTTCACGTGGTTGCGCTAAGCGGCCTCAGAAACACGCTCATTGAAATAGACCCACTCAAGTTTGGTCTTAGATTGTTCTCGCTCAACTTTTAATCACCCGATTAAATTCAAAACATAAAAAAATTAGTAAATACTTACAATATTGGGGTTCCTCCTAACAAGTGCTTTGTTTAACGTCGTTTGAGCTCGACGTTCCAATGCGGCCTCACGGCTCGCAAAATGGCACTAAAAGAAACCATACCAAACATCTCAACACAACGGTCTTCATTCATTGTCATGACCCGTTTTTCTTCCAATTTTATTCAAGAATGAAAAGTCCCAACACGACTTCATCATTGCCACTTTAGCGTCTTCGTCCTTCTTTTTCCTTAATGCAAGTCTTGCATCTTCTTTTTTCTCATGATAGCCATCTTCCAATAAACATGAACACATCACTCCTTTGAAAAGTGTGTAACACACTTCTTCCTCACTAGACCTCACCTTCATGATGCCTTCATCAATATCAACCAACATTTTTGCAGTCTTCATGAAGGGCCTTCCAAGGATGATCGGAGTACCCTCATCTTCCTCCATGTCCATTGTCACATCGCTGCGAAGAGGGGCCGACAATGACAGAATAGTCGCTACCGTTCATTATTTATCCCAAAATAGGGAAAGGAAACAATCAGAGAAAACATAACGAAAACAGGAAAAGACAGGTCATCGCAACCATGTCTCGGGTTCGGGAGTCGGTTACGTAAGGGGAAGGTGTTAGCACCCCTAACGTTCATCGTATTAGATGGGATCCACGATTTATTGTCTATCTAAAAGGGTGTTTACTATCTAAGCTACAGCTCAGGGACAAAAGAAAATAAAAGAGACTCGATAGAGCATCGCCGCTTTATGCCTACGTATTCCCTCGTGCAATGGGAAAGTCAGAGTCAACGTAGTTCGGCTAACTACGGGCGAAAGGTGGGGAAGGTTGCTCGCCAAGACATCTTCGTCTTGTGCCTACGTATTCTCATCTGGTAAGAGAAATTCGAGAAAACATAGTTCGGGCTAACAAGAACACCAGTTGGTTCAAAATGTTTTAGGCCCGAGTAGGGTTAAAACTTAGTTCTAGCAGTTAGGGACGATGCCTGTTTGCGGTAGAACCAAAGCTTAACAACACTCTTTTTTCTGAAAAAAAGTTTTCCAAATTAAGATCCTAAAGGATAAAAAGGTTTGAAGTTTGTTTTTGTGTTTTTTAAAGGAGAAGTGCATTGATTATTGTTTGTAATTCATGTTGCACTAAAGACTATGACTTAGGAGCGAATGTGTCGCATATCGTCCTAAGGACGTACACTAAACACTCTAAGCAACTGAGAGGAAGCCACCCAATCACCACTTCCCAAGTACTTAAGGCTCGTAATTACAATAATCCTTAACCTTTATTATATTTTTTGAGAAAGTTTGAAGATGAGAAGAGAGAGACACTCTAAAGGGAGACTAAGACTCAACCTAAAGTTCTCATGCAAAATGCACCTATGATTGGGATAAAAGGGAATGCTACCTAATGTTATCATGCATGGTTTCAATCCTAAGGTCTATCATAATCAACCTTGAACAAGGAACATTAGAGATCCTAAGGGAACATGGCAAAGAAGAAAGAAGAAGAAGGAAGCATGAAATAAGAAAGATGCAAGTATGCAAACATGTAATGCACAATTAGAATGAAAGTGAGGGAGGAAAAAAGTGTGGGGCAGTAGCCTCCACAAGCACATATCAACCTCAAGCATGCATATGAGAAATGCAAAGAAGAAGGGAGAAAGAATACACATAAAAGAGATCAAACAAGTGCACTAAAATGGGATGAAATGGGAGAAAATGAATCCTACAACCATTTGTCATCAACCACAAGCCCTAAGGCAAACCAAAAAGAAATGGAAGAAACCATGATCAAATGAGAGAATGGGAGGCAATGTAAGGACAGCAAGGAACTTTCATGGGCAAGTCAGCCATAAGCCATCTCAAGGATCATGCAAGAACACAACAAAAGAGTCCTCAAAGAACCATCATTCAAGACATGCTTCAAGTACCTCCTAAGGAGGGACCAAACCATCTCAAATGGGATTCCAAAGTCATTGGACAAAAGCAAATATGAGAGGAGAAAGTGCACAAAGTCAATGATCAATCACACAAAAAGGAATGCAAGAATAGGCAAGGAAAAAGACCTAGGTCTTAAGCACATTCAACACTTAAACATCAAGTGGAAAGCCTAAAAAGAAATGCAATCTCAACAAGAAAAGAAAAAGTTTATGACCTAAAAATGAACACCCAAATACCTCAATATGTTAACAATATGAATCAACAAGAGTTAGGAGCTCAAGGGATCCATAGAAGTAATTTCCCAATCAAACTAGGTCAAGTGCTTGTATGAGCCTTCCTTAGCAGTACCTTGACTTACAAGTCACCTCAAAATTAGGAAAAAGGCTCAAAAATAACCAAACAAAATCTCAAATAAGCATAAAAGAGTTGGCAACCAGAGGCCAAAAGATTACAATCAAAGTCACTTCAAAGCATCATCAAAGAATTTGATTCACAAGGATGCCCCACTTTGAAGGAGGATTGTCGAGGGTCAACAAGAACGCCATCAAATTCAAACAAAAATGACTTAAACCAGGGGCAAAATGGCCCTCAAAAATCATTCAACTCAGTATTGAAATGAGGACTGATTTTCATACATTGGATCAAAGGATTGAATAAAAAGCAAAGCATGAATCCAAAAAGAACAGTTAAAAGTTCAATTAAAACACCTCCCAATATTTAATTCCTTTTTAATTGAAAAATGATCCAAAAAATAAAATAAAAATTTCCTAAAATTAAAGGACATCTTAAAGTGTCCTAAAAATATTTTTGTGGAATTTTAATATTATGGGAGGTATTTTAAATGAATTAAAATCAAAACAGAATAAAAAGAAAAAAAGAAAAAAAAAGAAATAAGAGAGGCGGTGTGAATACCAATATTATCAGTTCATTGCACTGGGCTTCTAACGAGAGGGGGTGCAAACAGCAATGCAAGCCCAAAGCCAAACAGTCAGGATCCAAGGCCAAGACGCAGCGTTCCACTAAATTGTGTGGCAGTCAAAGGCCCACGCTGGCTAGTCAGAGCTTATCCAAGTCGTTCATCATCGTCGGTCAAATAATCAACGGATATGTGGCAAGCTGACTCAGCCTCAACGGTAAACAAAACCAGACGTCGGAGCACTGTGCTTCGGTCGTCTTCTCCGGCATACCTGGCCAGAGCCAAGATCCAAAACATCACCAAATTGGACAAAATTTAACATCAAAATGAAGCCCGTGTTGCATAGATCATGATTCTAGGTTTAGTTTTCATTTATCATGCATCAATTAAGCAAATTGAACAATCAAAGTTTGGAGCATCAGTTTACAATCAAATTGGACAAACACAATCCTAACCTATCCAGAATATGCCTACACACTTAGGACTTCAGTTTACAACAAACATGGAGTGAAATGGATGCATATTGAGAGAGAAATTCTGATTTGAAGCTTACCTAACGGAGCCTCTCCTTTGGAGCTTCTAATGATGCTCAAGCTTGCTCAAACTGTACAGAAACACTCAAGGAAGATCAAGGAACATGTTGATGGCGTTGAATTGCTTTGAATTTGCCTCAATTATGATTCACGATTTCCCTTTCTCTCTTGAAAATTCCAACCGTGTTCAAGCTCTCTGTGCACAAAATTTGCTGAATGAAGCTTCAAAATTGATCTGAAGCTTTTATATTATGGATCAGGGAGTGTTTGGAGGCTTAATTGTGGCTTGTTTGAGTGTAATCTTGAAATGCCCAAATCTGAATTTCAAGCTCATGCATACGTGAAAAATGGCTCCAATTCCCTTATTTTTTATTCAAATTAACAGCTGAGACTTTGGCTTGATCATGTGGATGTAAATTATCCCTAAATTTGATCCAATGGTTGATATTGAATGTGAAACTTCTACTTGAAGTAACATGAAATTGGTCGTGTGTTTGCTTGCATACCTCAAATCCAATTTGTGCATTCTCTTTGTTGTGATATTTTGACTCAAAAAATGCACAAATATGGCATGAAAAGGTTCCAAAATCAAATCAATTTAAATCATGACTTTAAAGTCCTTTTTCACTTCTTTTTCTTCACCAATCCTCATAACCATGCCAAATCCATGACAATTTGATGTTCCATAATGAAATTGGGATCAATTGGAGCAAGTTGCATGTTGGAGAAAGTTTCATTTGAAATGCAAAAGTGGATGAACAAGACCTATAATCAAAATGACCTATAATCTCACTTTCCCAAAATACCCCTGCCTTGCAAGCTTCATAACTTGAGTTCTACAAATGAGATGAAGGACTTCTAGGACTTTTTGGAAATCTAAGATCATGAGGAACAACTTTCATGTTCATCAAAAATTGAGATGAAACAAGCTTCTAGGTCAAACGTTCCTTGGAAGTTGGTTGACTTTTGTTGACTTAAAATACATTCATCTGAGGACCCATAACTTATCAGTATCATAACTTGAGTTCCACAAACCCAATGGATGAGTTCTAGTACTCAAAAGAAATCTAAGAACATGCTCTACAAGTTTCATTTTTATGTCAAAGTGAGATTACACTTGTATATTGAGATATGTGGTCTTGAAGTTAGGCATTAAATATGGGATTTTACACTGACGAACCTCTGAAACCCTAATTTAGTAACTTCTCACACTCTTGATTCTTATTGAATTAATCTTTAAATAACATCTTAAATGTATCAACACAACTATCCATGATCACAATGACTTAAAACCAAGTCTTAATATCCTTCAAATCTCCAATGAATTTTGCACTAAGCAAATGAAACCCTAGGTGTACAATCCTCTGACTGCAACCTCTTGCACATGATGTACCAACTTGGATAAGCTCCACAATGGCTCTCAAAGCATTCAATAAGCTTCCCTAACATCTCACATCCATGAAAATGAACTCATGATCCTCTGATGATCTTCACTCTACCTCCAAGCTAGGAGCTAAACCACAGACATCCATCTCCTTTCTCAAAGAGTTTTGACCTTCTCCTGATGATGATAAGAACTTAGCCACTTGAATAAAATCTCTTGCTTAGGCTTAGACACTTGGTAACCTCCTCTTGCTATGCACACCTACCTTGATCCCCTGCAAATGAACAATGATATGCAAATGCAGATGCTAGAAGATGCAATGAAACATAAACCAAGTAAAGAAAATGTTGGGAAAATTTTGGGGTACGAAATCCTTAACTATGAAATCATCCAGAAACAAAAATTTGTCTACTTTTATAAACACATCTTCTACAACTCCATGAGGACAAGTCCTTGACTTTTCCTCCAGTTGCAAAGTCATGCTAGTTAATTTCATTTCCATATTTTCAAGCCTTTTTACCACAGACAAAGGAATCAAATTAATGCTAGCACCCATATAGATCAAAGCCTTGCATTTAAAATCATTACTTATAGTGATAGGTAAAGCTATTATCCTTGGATTACATTCCTTCCGCGGAAGAATGCTTTGAACAACAGCGCTACAGTTTGCATTAAGCGGAATGGTTTCTTTGTTCGTATACTTCTTCTTTTTTGTAAGTATGTCTTTCATGAATTTGGAATACTTTGGCATTTACTCAAGAGCTTCGGACAATGGAACGGTTATTTGCAATCGGCTAAATATATCCAAAAATCTCGCATAATGCCTTTCCTTTTCTTTTTTAGTAGGAGCAATAGGGTATGATAACTTTTTGTGTATAACTTCTTCCTCATACTCCTTTCTTTTTTTCCCTTTTTTTCAACTTTTCCTTTACATCATTTTTTTCAGCTTCCTCCATAATCTCATTCTTCTTTTCAACTTCAATATTTTTTTCTCCTTCACTCTCATTAATTTCTTTTTCGTTTTCAACTACTCCATCTTCTTCCACAACTTCCTAACTTATTCCCATATCAATCTCCCTACCACTTCTAGTAAATATAGATTTGCAATGCTCCTTAGAATTGATTTACGCGTCAGCCGGAAACATCCCGTTGGATTGTTCGACTAATTGCTTAGACAATTTCCCAATTTGAGTCTTAAGATTCTTAATAGAGGCACCGATGTTCTTTTGGTTAGAAATTTACATTTGTATAAATTAGGTGAAGGTATCTTCTAACTTTGAATTTCCACTTGGAGCTTATGGAGGTTGAGTGTAGTTTTAGTATTGTTGTTAACTATTGGAAGTTCTGGCATCTTGAGGTCTCCATTATTGTTGATAACCTTGATTACCTCTTTGTTGGTAACCTTGGTTTCCTTGTTGGTAAGGTGGTCGAGGTTGATACCTTTGGTTTTGATTTCCTGCATAGTTAACCTCTTCAATTACTGGAGGATAATACCCAATTGGGTGATCACCTTTACAAAGCTCACAATTCGCCACTTGTTTGTTATTGTTGGGAATTTCTTGCATTTCTTTTGTTTGTTGTGGAAGTTTTGACATTTATTCAGTCAACAACACCACTTGTTATGAAAACAATTTGTTTTGCACAAGAATCACGTCATTTGTTCCCAACTCTATCATGCCCAGTTTCCGTTGAGTTGTACCACGATTGTGATTCCTTGGTGATCATTGAGTGCCATCCTATCAATAATATCAATTGCATCTTTGGTTCTTTTGGACATTAACGATCCATCCGAAGTAGCATCTAACAAAGTCTTGTGAACCGATTAGAGCCCATTTCAGAAGATGTGCACTTGAGTTAATTCGTCAAAACCGTGTCCTTTTCATTTACGTGTTAGCCAGAAACGTCCTGTTGGTGAGATGTGTGAACAGATCCTCGCGGTCCATAGCGGTAAAGGGATTTTGGTATAGAAGCGCAAGAATTCCCACTTTCATCTCCGAGTGCCTCCCATTGTGGGTGTTTCGCGTAAACTGAGCATTATGACTTGGATTGTTGGTACATGGAGTTGAAACAGGAGGTGGTGGTGGAGGTGGATTTCCATGTTTGGTGTTGGTATAACAATTGGTGTTGATGAAGAAGATTATCTTTTCTCTCTTCTTTCTAAAGCATGTTACCGTCTCCGTCTAGTTATGCTATTGAGTCTACGAGCAGTTCTTTCAATCTCTGGATCAAAAAGAAGTTCTTCTATAAACACCCTCCCTCGCATAAACGGATTCTACACACTAGCCAAGCAATTAAAAAGCACAAGAGAATTACAGAGGTAAGAGTTTACAATACAAATATATTAAAATCACTAAACTATTGCAATGCTTGCAATATCAATATAAACAATCCTCAGCAACAACGCAATTTTGTTAAAAAGTATTTTAGGTGGGTTATTTTATCATATCCGTAGGGATTGTTCAGATATCTAGATTCTTGTCATTCAATCGTTTAGAGTTCTAAGAAAAAGGGGGTTTTCACAAAGTTCTTGTATTATATTAAAAGCGGTTTCGTGGGTATTATTGTTTTAATCACTAGATGATTTCTCAAAATAACAATCAAAACAATAAACATAAAGATCAATACAAAGCAAATATTAACTTCCAAATCTATGTCTAGAGTTTGTTTGTAAATAGATGAAGAAATTAGATCAAGACATGGAAAATCTACGTCTAGAGTTATTCAAATCATAAATAGAATATTAAAAGTAAAGATCTTCATCATCTATTGATCATCAACCTTATTCACATACAAAAGATCAAAAGAAATACATAATAGTAAGGTTAACTACCTCTAATCTTGACACAAAAGTGTTTAGCTACCAATCACCATGGTAGCTTGATCAACAAGTAAAAAAGAAAGCTTTGTTATCATCAATGTCGAAGAATCAAAGATTGATACTTCAAAGATTTGATTCTCACTTCTTCTTGAGTTTCTAGGCTATTTTGACCTAAAAACCCTTTCTAATCTCCAAAATGCTAAAAATGTAAAGTTGTTGCAAAATATCTCTTAAGGTGGCTAGTTATAAAAAGTGCACAAAGCAGTAGTAAGTGGCATTGCCCAATGCGCCATCAGGAGCGCGCTAAGCGCGGTTAGCAAAACCGAGGAAAAATCCCATAAAGCGCGTTAAGCATGGTAGGAGGCCACTTAGCGCGGTTGAAGGCCATTAGCTACTGCCTCAATGGTGAAACCGCGCGGAAAAGCGCGCTAGTGCGATTTATCGACACAATTGTTGTAAAAATGATTTTTCAGGCCTTCTTTCCTTCACCATAGGTTTCAAGCATTATATATCAGTAGAAGGACCTGTCAAAAAGCATCAAAATGATCATAATTTACAATATTTCCAATAAAATGGTAACTTGCATATTTACACTAAAACTTATAAAGTTGCTACTAAAATACTAAGGAAACCATCAGAAAGGGCCACAAAATACTATCAAATGTATACACAATTTGCTCCTTAAAAGGTTTGCATCAGTAGAATGATCTAGAATGCTTCCAAATTTTGGTTCATTTCCAAATTAACTCCACTTTCCCTCCATAATTCAAATAAATTTTCACTTCTAATTCCAAACTAAAAATTCAAACCCACACTCTAAACCTGACTTTCATTCCATACCTAAACCATATTTAAACCAATTTTCTCCAAACCACGCACAACTTCACTCATTTTTTTTCCTGATTTATCTATATTACATACTCCAATTTTCTTAATTCTCTATCACTTTCTCACTCTCCATTTTCATCTTCAACCTTGAAAAAATCTCTTCCATTAGAACTTTCAAATTCTTCATTAGAGTTTATTAATTCTAGAGCCAAACCATCATCTTTTCCTTTCATCAACATAAATTCTACAGTAAAAGTTGATTTGGATCTAGATCTAAAGTTTGGAAGCACTTTCTTGAAGCAACTTTGAAGCAAGTTCATCTCATTGCATTGTTCTTCAAGTTTCTTGCTAGGAATTTATTGGATCTTGGATTTTCCTTGCTTGGTCTGTCAAATTCTGTTTGCAACACTTACTAAAGCAAATCTACACTTTGTAGGTTGGTGATTCATAGATCCAAACTTATTCTAGCTTACTTTACAACTTTCACAATGTAGATCCATTGACTTTCGATGTGAATTGATCCATTGATTGATTTAATTGTTGATCTTGATGTTTAATGGATTCAATTGGTGTTTAGTTGTTCCTATTTGATGTAAGTTTTGTGGTTAATTGCATGTCATAACATGTGGATGATTAGAGAAGTTATTTGTTACTGAAGGTGCTTTTGAAATGCTAATTTATACTTCTGGTACAGTGTTAATCGATTAACATGTTTACAAGGAAAACTGGTTAATCGATTAACACTGTTGTTTTGTGTGTATTTTGTTGTTTTAAAAGTGTTAATCGATTAACCAGGTTACAGTAAAAACTGATTAATCAATTAACACTGATGCAAAATGTGATTTTTGTGCTTTTTCAAGCTTATTTTGATTCCTTTCCATGATTAAATTTCATTGATTGATATGGTACATAATTGTGGAATTTTCTTGAGCTACATCACATCACTTTGTAGTATGAATGTGATTCTTCAACACGCGAGGCATTGATTTTCATGATGCATGTTCATGACTAATTGCTTTGAATTTTAGATGAATACTTCATGTTGCTTGTTCCCTTGTATGTTCATACTTGTTTGCCCTGAATGTTCACTTTTGCTTGATGCATGATTCATGTTCATGTTTTCTTTTGATTCCGCAAATGCGTGTTCATCTGAGATGTTTAATTGTTGATGAACATTCATGTTGTTCTTGATATGTGCATATGATCACGTGAATTGTTTGATCCTATTCAATACATGTTCATGCTTGAGTCTTACAACTCATGTGCATTTGTTAGGGCATGCTCATTGTTGATTGTTTAATCTTTGATGCATGCTTAACTTTATGTTATGATGTTACATGGTCATTTATGCTTGATGCTTATTTGGTGCATTACATGCTGCTGTATACACTGTTGTTATGTTAATTACATGCTGTTAAAGGCATTCATTTTGTTTTGCTGCATTCGCACCTGTTTTGCTCTAAAACTGCATGTTGTTAAATGTTGTCTTGCTTGTTTGCTGGAATTTACTATTGTGCTGAGCTAAAGCGTTTTTGTTGTTGTTGTTGTTGTTTTTGGTTTATTTTCTTTGTTTTGGTTTGCTTTTGCATGTTCCCTTAAGGCCTCCTAGTCCAACTTAATTTTTGATTAAGCTTGGGGTAAGATAGACATTAGGTGCTAATCCATGCATGATAATATTAGGATAGTCTCCTTAACCTCAACCATAGGTCCACCTTTTGCATGATAACATTAGATAGACTTCCCTTTTCTCATCCTCAGCTATATAACCATTTAGCATGATAACATCTAGGTGAGTTTCCCTTAGATTTTTCTTTGCCCCTTTGAGTCTTTCTATTCTATCTCTTAAACAAAATCAGAACACGTAATAAATATGATGAGTATTGTACCTCACGAGCCTTAAGTACATGGGAAATGATGAGTGTGGAGTCTCTCCTTACTTCTTTTAGAGTGCTTAGCATACGTCCCGTTCGGGGGCGATCTTGCAAAACATTTGCTCATATGTCACAGAATTTAGTGCAATACGCATCACAAACAAAGTCAATCCACTTCTCTAAAATCCTTGAACTAATTCAAATCATTTTTTTCCTTCGGGATTTTCCTTCAAACCTTTTTTAGAAAGGGCACCCTACTTCCGTTCTACCACAAACAGACATCGACCCTAATTTCTGGAACACGAACTTAGCGTCGCTCATAAAAGACACTTAACCACCCGTGGTAGGCTGAACTATGAACGCTCTGATTTCCTCATTCTCGTTCAAATGAGGATATGTAAGCACAAGACGACGAAGTTCTGGCGAGCAACCTCCCCTCTTTCACCCGTAGTCCTTCAAACTACGTTGACTCTGACTTTTCCATTGCACAAGGGAATACGAAGGCCTAGTACGGCGAAGTTCTATCGAGTTTTATTTTTGTTTTCCCCTTTCCATTTTCCCTTAGCAGATAGGATTTAGATATATACACCCTTTGATTAGAACAACAAGAGTGGATTCCGTTGAGTACAACAAACACGAGGGGGTGCTAACACCTTGATCTCGCGTAATCGACTCCCGAACCCAGGATTTGGTTGCGCGACTATGTTACTTTCCCTTTTTGAGGTTTCTTCAATCGTTCCTTTTCCCTCTTCGGGATAAATAACATTCTTTGGCGACTCTATTTTTTCGTTGGTTGTTTTTTGCAGTTGCGACAGCTGGAGACTCTGCTAGGGACTCTGGTTTCCTATGTGAGTCAATCCTAGCGCTTGTATGTTTCTTTTTCATTGGATGTTTATCTTTATGCTTTTATTTACATTATTTGTTGTATATTATTGCATTTTATTGCATCTGTTTACTATTGTCATACTGTTTTGGCGGGCTGCTTTGCTGTTGGGTTGGATGGTTCTATGAGAAATAAGCCCACTACCCAGGCTTGAGTACATACATAAGATTAGAGTGGATAGTCGTGTGGCTTGCATGGCATCTGGCCATGTTTAGTTGACATGAGACCCATATTCAGATGATGTTTTCTTTGGATATATTATATCCTGCTCGTCTGGTGCAGATGATAGGGTGTTCCTATAGAGAGCTTATGACTCTAGAGGCCGTTCATGGGAAATCAGTTGAGGCCTCCTTGAGGGATAATAATGCCAAACCAAAAATGATAAATGTATTCATTTCTCGACCTGAGAGCCCGTGAGACTGAGGACCTGCTAGGATGCCTTTGTTCAAGACTGGAACCCACATGCAAGAGGGAATGGGTTTTGAAGGAAACCTTGACTTTTAACCTACCTGGTTTTTTGTTGTTCTAGTCAGTGTGAGCTTTTGAACCTGGGTTTCTGGTATTCTCGTCAGAGCTGACTTTTGAAATTATTCCATCAGCAGCACAACAATTATCCAGAGTATATGGAAGCTTTGATCCCATGTCTATTGCATTCATAATATTTCATAATATAATCATTTGTGAATCATTTTGAATATCATCCTTCAACCAAAACAACATATCTCATCCATCTTTTGTCCAACCCGCAGTTGATTTCCCGACTCTCGTATTGGACTCGAATCAGCTTTTGGAAGGACCATGAACTCAGGAAAGCAAAGCCAGTTTATGACAAGGGCGGATGTTGAATTTATTAAAGACCAGTTGAACCTACTTGTGGAAGCAATGACAGCCATGGAAAGAGAGATGACAATATTCATAGGCCTTTAGCTAAGCCTGTAGGAATCCTTGTTAAAGATCAAGTTATATAAAAGCGTCCCATTGCCCGAGATGGGCATTCCTCTTCTCTTGATGCTATGGACTACCAGAGTTTTGCATTCTCTGTGCCAGATTTTCAAAGGGCAGTCCCAAGGATGAAACCCAAGGACCCGCAGATTGTTGAGATTATGGAAAGATATCATGTGTTGGGAGAGAAGCTTAATGCCTTAGAGGGGCGTGATGCTCTTGACTTGAGTGCTTTGAACATGTGTTTGGTACCCAACCTTGTAATTTCTCCAAAGTTCAAGACACCAAAGTTTGAGAAGTACAAAGGGGATAGTTGTCCAAAGTAATATTTGGTGATGTTCTGCAGAAGAATGGCCTTGTATGTGCGTAAAGACAAGCTTATGATCCACTATGTCCAGGATAGTCTTAGTGGAGCATCACTGAGTTGGTAAATGAAGTTAGAGAGTGGTTGCATCCAATCATGGTTGGACCTAGCTAACTCCTTTCTTAAGTAATACCAATACAATATTGACATGGCTCCCAGCCCTATATAGTTGCAAGGCTTATCTCAAAAGGAAAATGAGTCCTTCAGAGGGTATGTTCAGAGGTTGAGAGAGTTAGCTGCGCGTGTTCAACCACCAGTCTTGGATAGAGAATTGATTGACTTGTTCATGGATACCTTGCAAGGCCCGTACTTGGAAAAGATGATTAGTAGTGGGACATCAAACTTCTCTGACCTGGTGATAGCCGGAAAATGCATTGGGAGTGGTCTGAAAAGTGGAAAGATCTAAGACGCCTCGAACATCCCAGCTAGTGAAAGTGAATCAGTTGTCAGTTCTCAAAAAGAATGGGAGGAGGAAAATAATTCCATCTGGGAAATTCCACAAGAACTACCTCATCCTCAGTACTCATGTGTTTTAACTGCTCAGAGTCAACAATCTTTTGGGTCTCTGTATCAGATACCATTCCCTCCACAGGGACAATATCCTTCTCCAAATCAAGGACCTCTTCAGTATCAACGGTCACACCATCGTCAGCCGTGTCAGCACACCTGACGAAGAACAAGAAATCCATCAAGGAATTTCATTTTGTTGCCAATGATGTACAGTCAGGTATTGCCAGATTTGATCAAAGGTGGATTGGTAGTGCCGAAGGAATTGAACACAGTGATTCCTCCATACCCATCAGGTTTTTATGCCAACTCCCGATGTGACTACCATATTGGGGCACATGGGCATTCAACTGAAGAATGTAAGGTGCTCAAGAGCAAGCCTCAGACTCTTTTTGACTCCAATGCGTTCATTCTGTTTTACTGCATTCACGCCTGTTTTGTTGTGAAAATGCATGTTGTTAAATGTTGTCTTGCTTGTTTGCTGGAATTTAGTGTTGTGTTGAGCTGAAGCGTTGTTGCTTCTATTTTTGGTTTATTTTCTTTGTTTTGGTTTGCTTTTGCATGTTCCCTTAAGGCCTCCTAGTCCAACTTAATTTTTGATTAAGCTTGGGGTAGGATAGATATTATGTGATAATCCATGCATGATAACATTAAGATAGTCTCCTTAACCTCAGTCATAGGTCCATATTTTTCATGATAACATTAGGTATACTTCCCTTTTCTCATCCTCAACTATAGGACCATTTGGCATGATAAAATCTAGATGAGTTTCTCTTAGATTTTTCTTTGCCCCTTTGAGTCTTTCTATTCTCTCTCTTAAACAAAATCATAACACGTAATAAATGCGATGAGTATTGTGCGTCACGAGCCTTAAGTACAAGGGAAATGATGAGTGAAGAGTCTCTCCTTACTTCTTCTACAGTGCTTAGCATATATCTCGTTTGGAGATGATCTTGCAAAGCATTCACTCTTGTGTCATCGAATTTAGTGCAATACATATCACAAAAAAAGTCAATCCACTTCTCTAAAATTATGGAAAAAATTCAAATCATTTTTTCCTTCGGGATTTTCCTTCAAACCTTTTTCAGAAAGGGCATGCTACTTTCGTTCTACCACAAACAGGCATCGACCCTAACACGGACTTAGCATCGCTCATAAAAGACACGTAACCACCCGTGGTAGGCCGAACTACAAACGATTTGATTTCCTCATTCTCGTCTGAATAAGGATACATTGGCATAAGACGACGAAGTCTTGACGAGCAACCTCCCCCTTTCACCCGTAGTCCTCTGAACTACGTTGACTCTGACTTTCCCATTGCACGAGGGAATACGTAGGCCTAGGACGACGAAGTCCTATCGAGTCTCCCTTTTGTTTTTCCCTTTCCATTTTCCCTTAGCAGATAGGCTTTAGATATATACACCCTTTGATTAGAACAACAAGAGTGAATCCCGTTGAGTACAACGGACGCGAGGGGGTGTTAAAACCTTTCTCTCGCATAATCGACTCAAGAGCCCAGGATTTAGTTGTGAGACCATGTTCCTTTCCCTTTTAGAGGTTTCTTCAACCATTTCCTTTTCCCCGTCGGGATAAATAACATTTGATGGCGACTCTGTTTTTCCACCGGTTGTTTTTCGTAGTTGTGACAAAGGCCTGATTAGTTGCTAAAGGTTACACACAAATAGAAGGTGAGGACTTCAATGAAACTTTTGAACCAGTGGCCAAAATGACCATAGTCAGATGCTTGAAAATAGTTGTAGCAGAAAAACGATGGAAATTACATCAAATGGATGTTAGTAATGCCTTCTTGCATGGAGAATTGACAGAAGAAGTATATATGAGTCTTCCACAAGGATATAAAGTTCCAAAAAAATATTTGGTATGCATATTAAAGAAGTCATTGTATAGCTTGAAACAATCATTTAAAATTGGTATAGCAAGTTATCTCAATCTTTGATAAAATATAGTTTTCAAGACAACCAGTCTGATCATAGTTTATTTATTTATTCACATAGATCAATTTTTCTTGTTGTTTTGATCTATGTTGATGACTTTATCATTTCTAGTAATGACCTTGAGGCCTTTGATCAATTCATGCAATATCTCATTTAATGTGTCCACGTGAAGAATCTTGATTTGCTTAAATACTTCCTAGGCCTGGAACTAGCACAAGGGTCATAAGGTATATTCATTTGTTAAAAATACACCTTATACATTCTGTATTATGACAACCAAGCAGCTTTTCATTTAGTTGCAAACTCGGTATTCCATGAAAGAAAAAAGCACATTGAAAATGACTGTCATTTTATCACGATACACATACACTCAAGTGCCATAAGCATAACTTATCTGCCTACCAAACAACAAAATGCTGAGATTTTTACTAAGTCCTTAGGCGTGAAAGTTTTTCAAGACCTCATGTTCAAGATGGGTGTTCATTATCCTCACCCTCCAACTTGAGTTGGGTGTTCATAATCCTAAAATACACACGCACACACGCACGCACACGCACACGCACACACTCTTATAAGTTTTTTTTATAAAATATAAATAATTATAATTAGCTTTATGAAATAGTTATTTGTTAAATAAAATAGTAATTAAGATCATTAATAATTAAACGATTAAATATTAAAAAGTTATTTATTAAATTAAGATCATTAATAATTAAATGAGTAAAAAAATTAATTAGATTTATATATGTAATTAACTCTTTTGACTAGTCGAGGAATTGTTGAGTAGAAACATCTTAAAGATTGATAATATTGATAGAAATCTTGATCTCATAAAAGCCACTAGAAGTTTCAAAGTCCCCTCACATGTGTTTTTTTTATGTTGATGACATCTTCGTCTTCTATATAAGGAAATACTCTAATATCAATCACTTGAAAGAGCTATTTGCAAGTTACTCCTCTACATCTGGACATTTTTTTAGCCGACCTAAATTCATTGTCTTTGTTGGTGCTATATTTAGTAGAAGACTGGATAAGATATCTAGAATGAAAGGTTTCTCAAAAGTTCAGTTGCCCTTCAAATATCTAGGTGTGCCAATATTCAAAAGTAGAGCTAAAGCCTTCTTGCTTCAACCCCTAATATACAACATTATTGGTAAGGTGACCACTTGGAAAGGCTCCCTCTTTTCTATGGCAAGGAGAGTCATGCTAGTTAAAACTATAATCCAGAGCATTCTAAATCCCTTAATAACAATCTATTCTTGGCCTTGCCAACTCATGAAATCAATTGAAAGAGTTTGTAGAAATTTTATATGGAGTGCTGATGTTACTAAAAGAAATTATATATATGGCCTTGCCAACCCATAATAATTCGTTTTGTTTTACTGTGTATATAACCCAGTTTTTTAATCCAATATATATATATATATATATATATATATATATATATATATATATATATATATATATATATATATATATATATATATATATATATATATATATATATATATATATATATATATATATATATATATATTATCACTATTGTTTTTATTTTATTTTATTAAATTATTCAAATTGAATTGCGTGGATACGCTGTTTACATATTAGTGTGCATATAGCGTGAAATTTGTGTAGATTCAATCCGGTTGCGATGATCACATTTTTGCGTTAACAATATTGTTGTTTTGTAACACTTAAAATTCTTTTTGCTTTTTTTTCTTCTTTTGGATAAATTCAGATCCGCACAATTTTGATCCCTATTGTGATGATCACGTTAAGTGTAGCATGCTGATGGTTGATTTTTAATGGTTCATAAGCGATTCAATATTTATTGTCGTACTTAGACTTTACACGCGTCTGACGGTTTCGCATAGTGACAATCCACTTTTTGCGCTTACTAATTCGCGTTTCGATTGACAATTTAATTTTCTTTGATATTGTTGTTCTCGATTTGGCTTGCGATGACCACTAATGCAATAGCAATTTGCTATTTCAATTTGTGTTATTTTTCAATTATTCAACGCTATTATCTTTAGATCGAATTTAATTTTTTTTTGTGGTAGCCTTTGCACGTCTTTGCGTACATGACCTTGATTCGCGTACTCGCGTCATGATTTTAATCCGTACACTTTTCTGTTCAACTTACGTTTTGATTCATTTAATGTGTGATGTTAACATTTTGTATGCATCTTATTTTCGTTCACGCCTAAATTGCTTTTAAAACTAATTATTGATTTAATCAAGTCATTTTTAAACCTTGTAAGTCGATTGTTTCTACGATCGTCATCAATCAAATGCACACTCTTGATCCAACGTCAAGTGGTTTCTTCCCTTATAAGTCGGTTGCCTTTTGCAATCGTCATCTCAATTTCCAATCCTCGATCTTTTATCGAGTATTTTTCTTAAATCAAGATCGAAACACTATTTATTAAAATAAAGGGGGGGAGGTTAGAATGTTTAAAGTTTCTCCTCATTTGTTTGGATGTGAAATATCTTTCTCATTTTCAAACAATTATTCTCTAAAATACTTTTCATCTGATCAAATTCAAATTATTTTTCATAATCACTTGAGAAAAACAGTAGGGGAATGGAGTCTTTCATTTTTCTTCTCGAATGCTTAGGATACGATGAGTCTTTGTCGTTGTTCAATGCACTCGTCGTTCTTAAAACACCTAATCATACTTTAATATTTTTTTATTAAAGATGAAGATGGAGGGGTGTGAAGTCTTTCATTACTCTCTTTCAATTGTTTAGGTAGGGATGCATTTCTCCCATTTGAGTAATTGACATCTATAAAAAAACACCAACCCACAAACTGCAGAGCCGAACTACGATTGCTCTGACTTTCCCATTGCACAAGGGACCCAATCCTTGGCGAGCACCCTAATAATAAAATCAACCAGTTTCTATTAAAAAACCTAATTAAAAATTTTAACGACTTTTTATTATTCAAAGAAGACAAATAAGCTAAGTTTAACCCTCAAATCACAAATTAGACTAAGAGGTTCCCGTTGAATACAACAGATGTGAGGGGGTTCTAATACCATCCCCTCATGTAACCGATTCCCGAAATCGGATATGGTTGCGATGACCATTTTCCTTTCCTTAAAATGTTTTCTCGATGTTTTCCTATTCCTTCATTGGAATAAATCAAAGTTCGGTGGTGACTCTGTTCGAACAAGTTTTTTCCGCGTCCATCGCGAGGATCATATTTTTCGAGGTACGGCAGAACCTTATGTAACACCCCCTTCTATACCCCCCAAATAAATAATAAATCACTTAAGCACAGAATAAAATTTCATCAGAGTATAATTGAAAACATGGTATAAAAGGAGCATGTCACACAATACGTGAGATAAAACATACAACACCTGCTCAATAGAGATATGCAACAGCGGGGTAGCTTCAACAGAGGAACTTAGTTCTTACACCCACATCTCAATATTTAGAATTAAAAGCAGAAAATCTAAACATTGAATCACTTTAAACATGCTAATCATAAAAATACATATCATTCAGTTTGATTCACCACATCATTCATGTTTACTTAAACATTTGTCATCAGATACATATACAAATATATCTCAAAAGAATGCTATACAAGCCTAACTACCCGGTGCTACATATCAGAGCTTAACCGACCAAAAGATTGAAGCTATACTTCACAAAAGACTTCCACCAAAGCTAATCTGCAATGCCTCATAGAGCATTATAAAACAGCAGAAGGGTGAGAAATATTATCATAATAATCAATGCATATATATATATATATATATATATATATATATATATATATATATATATATATATATATATATATATATATATATATATATATATATATATATATATATATATATATATATATATATATATATATATATATATATATATATATATATATATATATATATATATATATATATATATATATATATATATATATATATATATATATATATATATATATAAGCTAGAATACACACGTTCCGCATTTCTCACCACCAATCATTATCACCATCATATACATTACAACCTATGTATATACATAAACAACTATGGAATAATCACCAAACATATTTATCATGCACACAACCATCATTCTCATCAATTCACATAACATACACATATGAATACATTCACACAACATTTATCTCTATGCCATGTGACTCAATGCAACTCGATGCAACTCATGCCATGTGGTACCAACACTTGTTATCATTTTTCGGTTTTTACATTTAAACCGGGTCCTTCCTCTAGACCGATAACAAAAAAAGCCCGTCCTCTAAGCTTTCAAACCCACTCTTCTAGACTTGGGACAAGTCACTAGTCTCCACGAAACTAGCAAGCATTGCCTCTTGACTAAATGATGCATATGCAATCAACAACCAAATGCACTTAAGACTGTTCTCGCATCTTAATCTCATGCATTCTCAATAATTTATCACATAAGAATTATAACATGATTTCACACACAACATATTTCACATAACCAAAGTATTCATACTTTAAATCATAATCACCATATTTGTCAAGAAATGCACACATATTCACAATATGTTCTCATGCATCATCCACATAGAATTACAAGCAATGCACACATATTCACAATATGTTCTCATGCATTATTAATAACATCGTGCCAACGGCAACGAACTCAATCACGATCATCATGTACTTTTAATCAATTTTAAACAATGCGTATTTTATCAAATGACCACATTTCATAATCAATTCCACAACCTAGGATTCACGCCATACAGCTACCCACAACATACCACACCATAGCACACAACTATCCATTTCGATAAGGATCGAACATAATCGAACCCAACAATCAACATCGGATGGAATCACAAAGAAAATGAAGTGTTGTCACGCTCGCTGGCTTGCTCGCCTAGCGAGTCCCTAGCGAATACTCGCTATCTGTTCACCTAGTGAACAAGCTCGCGAAGGCAAACAGAAGCTACTGACTTCATTCGCTACATACTCGCTGCAGCGAGGTCATAGCGAATCATTTGCTACCTCACTCGCTACTAGCGAACAAGATCAAATACATTTTGTCCAAGTCAGGGACCACTCGCTAGCTTGCTCGCTTAGCGAGTTGCTAGTGAACACTCGCGAACTGTTCGCCTAGCGAAGATGCTAGCGAACGTCTGCGATGTTCAAAACCCTCACTGTCCAAAACTCCCAAAATCATTTGATTCAATTTCGACGAGTTCTATTACTCTTAGTCTAACAATCCTCGACTAATCTACGACACTTATTCCGGATTTCAATCATTAAAACCTTGATTCTACCGATTAAACTCATCTATGCCCTAGAATGGGAAATGGAGAAAACGTACAAACAATCCAAACCAATCATAGACATTAATATAATAACAACATTTCATACTCTTACCTTGATTAAATCGAAAGCTAGAAGTTGTTCTTGATGATTCCAGGCTTTTTCCATTTCTTCCTTCTCTTTTCTCCTCTTCTCCTTCCTTTGTCTTCTCTTTCTCTTATGTTTCTATCTTTTCCTTTTCTTCTCACTTTCCCTTATATTCTTTTCCATTCTATTTCCTTCTCTCAAATATCTACCAATAATTCCAATAATTAAAACAATCCAAATAAATCAATTATTTAATATGAATAATTAATTATTGAAAATTGGGCTGTTACACCTTAAATCTTAATTTTACATGGGATAAAAAAGCTTTTAATATTGAGCTAATCTTGAACCTTATCCAAACTTTTATCATAGGACAATCTTTAACCTAACCTTGGTTTTACCATAGGCTAACCAAAGAATTATGGGATTTTACCACGGATAATCTCAAACCTATTCAAGCTTTTTATCACGGGTTGAGGTTAAACCGAAACATGGTTTGATCACACAATCACCAAACCAAAGCTTTATGGGTTTAGCTTATAACCCAAACAAATCCCTAAATGGGTAATATTCAACTAAGGTGTATATAAAAGATTCCCCTTGTGAATTTACAATTCTACCATTCTAGAATTACATAATATCCTTACTCACAAATGGATCTTCTCAAATAAGCACTTCAGCTAAAACAATAATGAGAGAGACCTTAAAATATATTTTTAGAGAGGGAGTGTGTGTGTGTGTGTGTGTGTGTGTGTGTGTGGAGTGTCAAAACACAAATATACATGAAATGAAATGAGGAAAGGGACCTTTATTTTTAGCCTAGAGGTTAGTTCAAAAAGGAAATTGGTTTTAATGCATTTTAAGACAGTCTAATCGATTATATCCTAGTGCTAATCAATTAGAAACTTCAATGATAATTGATTACCAGTTCCAAAGATGAAGGAAAAGATATCTAATCATTAAACATCATTAAGGTGTCGTCGTAATCGCTTAGAGCTTAATTTTTAATTGATCTAATTGATTAGACAAGTGCTCCAATCAATTACAAACAGAAAAAAAATCTTGTAGCAATTTTGTTTGCTCGCAATTCATCTGGCACAACTTCAAGACATTTTAGAAAATATTTTCTTGAGAAAAATTAGTTTTAAAATAATTGTTAGTGTGTGTTTTAGCCATTTAATTTTACGAGAATTATCTTTTGCTTTACAATGTTCACTCAGACTAAGGTAGGGTTATCTTGTACTTCAAGCCTTTGTCAGATGCTTTATTTTTTTAAACACTTGCTTGAGTTCGCTTGAGATAGTCAAGTCTATCAAAACCTAATACTTAGTTTTGCATCTTTATTCTTTTAAGTACTTATGCTTGAATTTTTAAAATACATTGGAGTCATAAGTTGTCATCATCAAAACTTCAACGAAAGATGTTGTCCTTGTTAAAGACATGTCACCTACAAAATAAGGTGTCACATTCTCCCCCTTTTTTATGATGACAACACATCTCTCATAGGAGGTGGCAAAAGAAAATAGAACATATATGTTTGGAGCAACTAAGATCCCCTTGAGTTAAATAGAGAGTATACTCTACTTCCCCTGAGAGTATACTTCTTCCCATTTTTCGAATTCAAAAAGATAAAGATGTACTACGGGAAATAAATATGAAAATACAAGAAATTTAGGATCATATAAAGAAGGAATAATATTACTCATTTTATTTCTAAGAAATTAAGTTACATAAGGGAAGCTTGCAAAATTGAAAAGTATAAGAATTAAAATTGCTTAATTAAAAATGCAAAAAGCAGAAAATAACAAGAAATTTAACAAGTTGGTGAGAGTATTCTTCATAAAGATCATCATATAAAAATATTTCATGTGGTAGTTGACTTTGGTCTTGAATGAAGTGTCGGACTATGAAGTCAATCTTGTCATTGACTACATCTATCTTCCCACTTATTATTTGAGTATGTCCTTGATTTAAGGTAGTTAAGCATAGAGTTTCTGGGGCTATCTAATTCTATTGGTACTTCTTGATTTTTGGATTTTCTTTTCTTCTCATTTGATGGAGGATTTTAAATTATTCTTCCATATATGATTTCAAACATCATTGATGGTAAGACAGACTTGTATCATGTCTCTTCTAAGATTTTGGTGACTAGATTCCCATATGGAAGGCATGCTTCTTATTTCTTATTCTCCGTCATGTAGTCTATTACTTTTATGGCCAATTCACCTTGACTTTCCTTTCTATTAACCATATTATTTCCACATCAGGTTGCGTTAAGAGGCTTAAGTAACTTTTTCTTGGAAAAAGTATATGGTTAATCACATAGTGAATTATACGACTTTTAAGGTTGATATATCTAGCAGTGAAGTGATGGGATATGGATGAATATGTTTCCCTCATAACATAGAAGCCAACGGTAATGTAATTTTATTTGTTTACTTTGTATCTAGGTTTGATGATTGCATCATCATCAGGAAGTCCTAGTACCTCTCTAAATTCTTCCACTGAAAGATTTATCCTATGCCTTTTTACTTCACTTTTAAGCAATCCATCAGTGATATGAAGATTTGAGAAGAACATCTTTACCAAGGATGGATATATCTTTTTTGTGGGCATATAAAGAAAGGTGGATAGGTTAATTTCTTCGAAAGTTTTGAAGAATTTGCATTCTCTGAAGTCTTGTGGATATAGGGTGTGGATCCTTATGAGAGATCGGTTGGTAAAAATTTGAAAGAATCTTAATTCTTGTTGTTTGGTAGTGAAGAAGTCTGAGAAGGGGATGGAAAAGCTTAATCTTTTAGGGTGAATGATGATCTTGTAACAAAAATATCACACTTACAAGTTTGAACTATATCCAATGAAAGAGAGTGAAGGATCATACATATTTATAGTGTGATATGTGAGGATTTGGTCGTGTATTCTTGGGAAGCATTTTTTGTAGACTGTGCTGATAAAATATCAAATCAAAATATTTCTTGATTGAGTGAGCTAATAGATTAGCTAAGAGCTCTAATCAATTAGTTTTCCAAATTCTTCAGGATTTTGGGAGAAATTCATTAATATTGATATTTTATTTTCTTGAGGCACAAATTTGGCTTTTATTTGATTTGAAATTCAACGCGCCAAGATTTTATAATCAATTGGGCTAACTGATTGTGCTTATGTATTTTAGCCTCCTTGGTGCATGTTGGGTATTGTGTTGGATTTTTATCTTTTCAGCACCCCCATTTGTAATTATTTGCACCATTTTTCTATAAAACACTAGAATACTCATCTTTTGGATTAGGAAAAAAATGACTGAGATGAGTGAAAAATTAAATTCATTATATTAAGGGTTTTGATCATAATTATTCAATTATTTTCACCTTAAAATAACGTATACCTCTTTTATCAAGAAATCTTGATAAATACTTCCCTACAGAGGAAAACACAAAACATAGTATGGTGTATCCTTCTATATACATTTTTGGGTGTGATAGTTAGAATAAACAACAAAATAAGCAAGTCCATTGCAAATATTCTCATTCAATTGATCACTAGGGATTATAAACCATGAGATATTCTCAAACAATTTGCTTTGATCTTGTAAGTTCTATGGTTTTTGTATTGGCAACATTTTGGTAAAATAACATGTTGTTAGCAAGATGTTGAGCCAGATGTTATGCTATGACAGTCAAACATCATGTCCAACATGATGTTGTGACATATGTCAGGAGATGTTATATCAGAAACTTAGGGCATGACTATTTTGGTATTTTTAGTGTGATTTTTGAATGTGCTCGAATTCACATGTTAGCGTTATCCATGAGAGTATATTGTGGGAATTTCTATTTTGACAATTTATGTTAGTTTTTGTTAAAATGATCCTTGAGCCTTTTTAGGAAAGTTTGTATTTTGTTCCTATTATTATGCAGGATGTTTTGCAGTGAGTTAAAACTAATTGCTGTTGTTTTTGTGCATCAAAGAAGCCCAGGTCCATTAGGTCTGAAGGCTATTTAAAGAAAGGAGATAAACCTATAGAAGACGGATTTGAAGATTGTAAAATTTGGAGAATTAGGATTAGTCATGTCTTGGTTGTTCTTTAAGGTTTAATACGTGTTAATTGTATGTCATTCATATATCCTCTGATACATTGAGGTAGACTGATTATTCATTGTTAATTGTCCACTCTCAAGCTGTTAAGCAAGAGTGTATTGTTATTGGTTGAAGCTTTTAAGCAAAACCAAGTATTGTACTTGTAAGGGTTGGTACTTCTATTTGTGGTAGTTGTTGAATTGTCAATGGGATTGTGACTGAATAGAAAGTGAGAGGGGGATCTCATATCTAGAGGATGTCTAGGTAGAAGTTGCACAAGGTATGGATTAGGAGAGAAGTTGTAAACAGGAAAGTTTAGCTTTGAACTAATACTATCATAGTGAATTTCCTTCCTGGCTTGGTAGCCCCCAGATTTAGATGAGTTGTACCAAACTGGGTTAACAATTACTAGTGTTAATTTTACTTTTCTGTCATTTAAATCTCTGCATTTTTATTTGTGTGATCAAGCTATTTTGATCCTAGTGTTGTGACTTCAGTCTCGACATATGGTACCTGCGTACCATAATATTAATTGGCATCAGAGCAGGTCACCCTGTTCTATTTTTGGGTGAGCTCCAGGGAGTTTATATTCTGGTACTATGGACAATGAAGGAGGAGGAAATTTTAACAGGCCTTCAGTCTTGGATGGCACTAATTATGACTATTGGAAGGCATGTATGGTGGCTTTGTTAAAATCTATAGATAGCAAAACTTGGAAGGTTATCATCAAGGGTTGGGAGCACCCTGTGGTTAAAGATAAATATGGAAAGGACACTTTGAAGCCAGAAGATTATTGGACCAAGGAGGAAGATGAGACTGATCTTAGAAACTCCAAAGCCTTGAATGCTTTATTCAATGGAGTTGACAAGAACATGTTTAGGTTAATCAACACTTGTATTGTGGCTAAGGATGCTTGGGAAATTCTCAAGGTAACTCATAAAGGAACATCCAAGGTAAATATGTCTAGAATTCAGCTTCTCACTACCAGATTTGAGAATCTAATGATGAGAGAAGATGAAAGTATTCATGACTTTCACATGAATGTGCTTGAAATAGCTAATGGATTTAGTGCCTTGGAAGAAAAGATATCAGAAGAAAAACTCGTTAGGAAGATTCTTAGGTCTCTTCCTAAGAAATTTGACATGAAGGTCACAACCATTGAAGAAGCCGAAAACATCAGCAGTATGAGAGTTGATGAGCTAGTGAGATCACTTCAAACATTTAAATTGACCTTGAGTGATAGAATTGAAAAGAAGAACAAAAGCATTGCATTTGTATCCAGTGCTAAAGATAAATAGGGTCAAGCTAACTTGGATACTAATGAGGGACTGTCAAGTACCATTGTTTTACATGGGAAACAGTTCAATAGAATTCTGAAGAGAATGGACATAAAAGGAAGATCAGGTGTCAAGGAAATCACATCCGACATTAGGAATAACTATGAGTCTCAAAGGAATACCAGAACTGAAGAGATGGCAGATCATGGTAAAAGGATTTAATGTTATGAGTGCGAAGGTTTTGGTTACATTAGGCCAGAATGTCCCAATCATCTCAAGAAGTAGAAAAAGGGGTTGACTGTTTCTTGATCTGATGATGATGAGTTAGAAGAAGAATCCAACACAAAAACTGTTGAACCTGTTATTCCTCTCTCTAGAAGATGGGCTGATGAAGTAGAAGCTTGTGATGAAAATGATCTCTACGAAGATCTAGGTGTGGACTATAAGGAAACCTGCAACAGGTGTGAGGAACATCAGAAGATAGAGGAAAATTAGAGAAAAGCCATAGATAAATTAGAGAATGAGAAGAAGGAACTCTTAAGTGTTTTCTCTCATCTTCAAAGTGAGATAAATCTCATAAATTCCAAGCTCAATAACATAACAGATTCCTTAAGAAGGACGAAAAATAGGGTTGACCAAATAAAAGATACCGGAGATGCAAGAGTTCATTATCACCCTAATAATAGACAAAGAAAAATGTCTGAAGAAAAGTTATTTCTTTCTGAAAGGAAGAAGATAACCACAATGTCTAACCACATGTTACAACATTCTTCCAGACATAATGAACCTCTAAATAATTACCAATCTTGTTGGAGATGTCACTATTATGGAGAGTATGGTCACATAAAGCCCTTCTGTTACAAATTGTATGGAAATCAAATATCCTTAGTTCAGTCTAAGGATAAGCCAGTTAGAGAAAATAGAAGTGTTAAAGATAGAGGTATTAACCTTATAGTTCACACATCCTTGAGAGCCTTAACTAGAGAAGATGGTACTTTGGCAGTGAATATTCTTGACATATGACGGGGATTCAGAAATTGTTGATGGATATTAGGTCCCCGCCCACAGGTGCTGTCATATTTGGTGGTGGTGTTAAAGGAGAAATTAAAGGAGTTGGTAAATTGATGGATGCTGGTTCACCTAGGTTGGAATATGTTCTTCTTGTGAAGGGACTAATTGTTAATCTCATCAGCAATTGTCATCTGTGTGATCAGGGTTTGTTGGTCATTTTCTCCAATTCAGAATGTCTAGTCAAAGATGAGAAAAATGTTGTTCTGATGAGGGGTATAAGGTCTAAAGACAACTGCTATCTTTGGGAACCTTAGATAATTGCTTACTTTTCAACATGTTCAAAAACTCAAGAGAATGAAGTGAAGCTGTGGCACCAGAAACTTGGACATCATCATCTCAAAAGAATAAGAAAATCATATCAAAATGAGCCATTATAGGAATGCCTGAACTCAAGGTTGAAGAAGGGAAAGTCTGTAGTGAGTGTGGAATTAGGAAGCACACCATGATGTCACACTCAATGTTGCACCATCAGACTACTTCCAGAGTACTTGAACTTCTCCATATGGGGGTTATGGGACCTATGGAGGCAGAAAGCCTGGGTAGAAAAAGGTATGTCTATGTGGTTATAGATGATTTCTCAAGGTTTACACGGGTAAAATTTCTTAAAGAAAAATCCGACATCTTTGAAGTGTTTAAAAATTTATGTCAGAGTGTTCAAAAGGAGCAACATAGTAGGATTGTCAAGATCAAAAGTTATCATGACAAGGAGTTTGAGAATACCCAATTCTCTGAATTTTTTGAGTCTGAAGACATCCGTTATAGTTTTCCTTCTCAACTAGATGGAATGTTTGAGCAACAGACTTGAGATATAAAATAGTTAGCGAAAGTCATGCTTCGTGATAAGCAAGTACCAAGTCATTTTTGGCCTGAAGCTATGAATACTGCTTGCTATATTCACAATAGGTTCACTATGTAAGAGGGCACTTCAAGCACTCTCTATGAGCTATAGAAAGGAACGAAGCCTATAGTGAAATACTTCCATATGTTTGGAATAAAATGCCATGTACTGACTAATAAAGACAAAAAAGGTAAGATGGGTCCCAGAAGAGATGAACGGATATTTCTGGGTTAATATTAAAGCAATTGAGCTTTTAGAATCTTTAACTTCAGAACTGGGATGACAATGGAATCTATCAATGTGGTGATTGATGATTTAGAACAAAGGAAGGATGTTAAGTACAGTGTTGGAACGTCCTCTGTACATACTAGTCAGACAAAAGAGGAAAGCTATAATTTCTCTAGCATTGTGTCAGATAACTCTCAAGATATTTCAGATCTCTCTGGAAAGGGTCATTTAGATTAACCTAAGGATTTCATTGCAAGATACTCTATAGAAAGAAACATTACTAGGTTTACAAATAAAATATCAAACTCATGTCTTGTTTCCAAACCTGAATCTAAGAGAAGTCCTATTGTCCAAGAGAAGAAGATCTTGAATTTCTTCATTGGAACAAGGGATTGTGATATGGATTACTTCTACAACACAAAGGTTATGAAAAAAAATTTCATGCAAGGTAGAATGTGTGAGTGATATGACAAATAGTAGGAATTCCTGGATTAACAAGAAGCGAAAATATGTTTCTTGGTGTACTACTGAAGCTGAGTATGGTGAAATTAGAAATGGTTGCTTTAAATTAGTATGGATGAAGTAGATACTGAAGAAACATGAAGACAAGGCTGATGTTCTGACATTATATTGTAAGGATCCGAATGCTATCAAATATTTCATCTAATCAGTTTGGAACAAGAACCCTGACAGGTATGATCAACTAATCAGAAGTCTTGATAAGGGAAAGGTTACTATTCTGAAGTGCGTAGACACTAAGGATCAGCTGACTGTTATGTTTACTAATGCTTCATATGGAAATTATCTTGAGGACATAAGTTGTGAAGTAATAACTGGAACTGTTGAGGAGTTGTAGCAATTACATAAATGGAGGAATGCCACACATGTTGCATCTTTCCTCTATTCTCTGATTCTTGGGAGGCCTAAGCAAGTCACGAATGTTAATGGATGGAATAAAAGATCTCTGCAAGATAGAAGGACTGGTTTGAAGAAGAGGAATTTTAAGGCTGTAATGAGGGAGTTCAATACCAACACGCCCAAATCATGTGATAGCTTTAAGGAGTGTAAAAGGATCTTTGATAGAGGCAAGAAGTGGAAGATCATCTATATATGATCTACTTTTGTGCTTCCATTTATGGGTTTGCTTTATGGATATCTGTGTTTCCATATATTTTTGTTTCCATTTCACTTATGTGTGTTTCTATTGTGATTGTGTGATTATGTATGTTTACTGTGTGTCAATTTTTGACTAAAAAGGGGGAGTAAAGTGTTAGTATGTTTGTTTGTTGCTGATGTTAGATCAGATGTCATGACTTCGTGACATGTTTATACTACTGCTTAGGAAGAGTAGTTTTTCTTTGGTTGTTGGTTGTATGCGATTGTATGCAACTATTTAGGGAAGACTACGTTTATGCTAAAAGATATGATCCACTGCTATTGGTGAGCAAGAATAGAATGCTTGATTCTGAGGTTGTTTGTAAGTTGGAGTAATGATGTTGTTGTGTTTGGGAGAATGCATTTTCTCCGTAGTAGGTTGTAATGTTCAGGGGGAGTGTGCATGTTTTTGGTGTTTTTTATGTTTCGTTCTATTTGATGAACTTGAAAGAGTTCATGTTCATGTGTTCTTTTTCTTGTGATTTTGGTTTTCCCCTTTAGGGGGATTACTGGTTATGTTTGACAGGGGAAGCTGTGTACCTGTCTGGTCTGTAGCTACAAAGTTGTAGTTTGTACAAAGCTTACATGTTCTCATGTAGCTTGTGTTGGTCTGTTTCATCTGTGATGTCAGACTAGATGTCTTGACATTGTGCTGTCAAGTGTGCTCTATTGACTTGACAGTTTTTGGATTTGTGGTTCTTGCTATCTGTGTGTCTGTTTTGATTCTGCTGTGTATACCTCTGATGTGTGCTAAGGTTGTTTTAGCCAAATTTTACCAAAGGGGGAGATCGTAAGTTCTGTGGTTTTTGTATTGGAAACATTTTGATAAAACAACATGTTGTTAGCAAGATGTTAAACCAGATGTTCTGCCATGACAGTCAGACATCTTGTCTAGCACGATGTTGTGACATGTGCCAGGACATGTTATACCAAAAAGTTAGGGCATGACTATTTTGGTATTTTTTAGTGTGATTTTTAAGTGTGTTTTGATTCACACATTTGCGTTATCCATGAGAGTATATTGTGGAAAATTTTGTTTTGACAAATTATGTTATTTTTCGTAAAAAGGATCCTTGAACCTTTTAGGAAAGTTTGTATTTTGTTTCTATTTTATGCAGGATGCTTTATAGTGAGTTGAAACCAATTCCTGTTATTTTTGCACATTAAAGAAGCCTAGGTCCATTAGGTCTAAAGGCTATTTAAAGAAATGAGCTAAACCTAAAGAAGACAAATTCGAAGATTGTAAAATTAGGAGAATTAGGATTAGCCGTGTCTTGGTTGGTTTTTTAAGGTTTAATGCATGTTAATTGTATGTCACTCATGTATCTTCTGATACATTGAGGTAGACTGATTGTTCATTGTTAATTGTCGACTCTAAAGCTTTTAAGCACGATTGCATTGTTCTTGGTTGAAGCTTTTAAGCAAAACCAAGTATTGTACTTGGAATGATTGGTACTTCTATTTGTGGTAGTTCTTGAATTGTCACTGGGATTGTGACTGAATAGGAAGTGAGAGGGGGATTTCATATCTAGAGGGTGTTTAGGTAGAATTTGCACAAGGTAGGGATTAGGTGAGAAGTTGTAAATGGGGGAGTTTAGGTTTGAACTAATACTATCATAGTGAATTTCCTTCCTGGCTTGGTAGCTCCCAGATGTAGGTGAGTTGCACCGAACTGGGTTAACAATTACTGGTGTTAATTTTACTTTTCTGTCATTTAAATATCTACATTTGTATTTGTGTGATCAAGTTGTTTTGATCCCCGTGTTGTGACATCTGTCTCAACATCTGGTATCTGCATGCCAGAATTTTAGATCCCAACAATTTACATTTTCCATCATCTTTCATTCTTGGATCAAAGACTTCGTAAAGATTATATACTTTAAAAGTATATCATTACTTTGCACAACTTATTTAATAATCGTCGAATCCCCGAGATGTAAATCATACTTGCAAAACACTAAGGTTTCACTTTCGGCGCCCATAATTTATTGGGACCAGGTGCATTAGTTCTAGAAGTTCTAAGGTGGTTACCTTTAGATCCTTTTAATTTATCAAAACAAAAAGGTTTTAAGTGTCTTATTCTCTTACAGTGTGTGCATTTATAAACTGGACGTTTCTTGTCCTTATGATTTACACCTTTCCAGATTTTCTATCCTTTTTAAATCCTATTCCATTTATATTTAGGGAAGGCTTTTGACTAGATATAATTAGGTCAAAATTTTCTTTCCCTTGGGTAAACTTTCCTACAGTTTCATGAAGCCTAGTTACTTTTATTATAAGAGAGTCACATTGCTTATATTCTTCTTTGGAATTTCTAAGCTTAGTTATTTCCATTTTAAAAGAAGCATTTAATTCTTTGAGATTCCTTAGAGATTCCTTAAGACATAAGGTATATTCTCTTAGTTTATTGTTTTCTTCCATTAATTGACCATTCATTCTAAAGACTTTAGCATATGATGGTTTGATACCTAGAATAATATTTTTCCTCATTGGAGAAGAAAGACATGTTTGGTGAGGGATGAGTTTTCTCCTTTTTTTACATGTGTATTTGTACTTTGCACGTAAAGTAGATGGCTTACAAAAGCTCTATACCATTGCCTATGCTCAGGGCATCAAACCTGATCCTATTTGTCGGGCTGTTACTCATCCTCCCACTGTTTTGGATGCATCTAATGCAGATGTTGAGGTTTCTCTGTCCACCTTAGCTCTTGAGCAACCTTTGTTGGTTGACACTACTATGATTATTGACGATCGGCCATCACCCCCTATTACTCAAACAAATAGGAATCATGATCAATATCAAAGCTCTTTCTTACAGGAAAGTTCTTCTAAGCGGGTTTGTCTTTTTGGGGATGTATCTTCAAAATCGGCTACTCCTCTTCTTAGACTTACTGTTATCCTTCTTTCCTGAATTCCTCACACTCTTGGGGAAGTTGCTACTATTATGTCCGAGAAAGATCTGAATTACGTATAAAATATTCCTGAAGCGGACAAGATGGATATTTTTTTAAGGATACCTTCTAAGTGGTCATGTGCAATCCTTCTAAATAGATGGATACCTAGAAGAGAAAGTTTGAAGCTATGGAGCATAAGTGTTCTAAGTTTAAGTAAGAGACAACTACTCTCTAGGAAATTTTTTTTTCGTGTTGAGGCTTTTCAAGAGAAGGCGAAGGTCCACGGTTCTCCTTCCAGCTTGGCTGCCCGAAATTATGAGTTGGAGTTTTCCTTAAAAGCTAATAGGAAGTAACTTGAAGATACAATTATTTTTTTTACAAAGAAGAATCACCACACTAGGGAGGCTCGAAGGCGCTTCAACAGGATAATGAGTCGCATGCTGAAGACTAGATGGCTCATGATAACTAGGTGTCTGAGCTAAAGAACAAAGTATGTGAGTCTCTTCAGCAAACTATGACTAACGTATATGGGGATTTTGATCATGCAGTGGAGTAAGCCAAAGGATTCCGCTTGGACATCCCCATTGCCAACACGAAATGAGCCCTTTCAAATTTTTAAATTTTGTTAATGCACTTATTTTCATTTTTAATATATTTCACATTTTATTTATATATATCACCTTTTTTGCACTCATTTTTATTTATAACATATTTCACATTTCCTTATTTGGAACAAACCCTAGCTGAGTCTCTAATGAAACTTGGAGCCGCCACTTTTTTTTATTTTATTTCTCCTTGTTTTGGTAGATAATCAAGGTGCCGCGTCTCAGAGCGAGGGAGCTTGATTTTCTTTTACTTTTTTTAGTGTTATCTAGGCTTTCATGCCTTGCAAAAATAATAATATCTATATATTTACCTTTATGTTGGGTACTTTTATTTAGAATATTGTGCTTGGTATACATTTTTCTTTTTGTGGTCCTCCATCCCAACATATGGGTTTCTGGTTTCTCCACTTCGAGTTGATTGGTGAGTTATCAATACATCAAGACTTTCTCATTGCCCATATACATTTGAACTTGTTCGTCCTGTGTGCGCTATTGGGATCCAATGTGTCTGTTAAACTCTATAGTCCCAATCGTAGTTTTGTCGCTACTAGCTCAGGTCAGAAGTGTTAGTGTCATTCTTCAGTGTTACTTAGATTCGCCTCGTCGAAAGGTAAATTATTTGTCCCTGCTCCGGAGTTTGTCCAAGTTCGGAGTGGACTTCTAAGGGCTCCACCGCCTATACTTTTGGAATGCCTAGTTCATAAAATAGGAGGCTTACATTATTCTGAAGATGGTTACACGAACCTTTGTGTTCGCGATGTTTCTCATTGTTAGAAAATTAATTTGTAAACTTGTGCAAAACTTTATGAAACAATTATCTCTTAGAGAAAGGTGCAACTGAAGTGTATTGTACTTCTCTTTACTCTTTGATTGCCACATAACTAGGGGTATCATAGTGGGAGTGTTTATCGGTCGACTCTGCTCTACAGGTACATGTGTCTTTGGTGTTGTAGATGCGGTCCTCCTTTCCAGATGCCCGATGGATGCACTTATCTCTTAGGGGTTCTGTCCACGTACCTTTGTTTGAGGGGAGATATAGGGTGGCTAATATCTTTGTCGATGTCTTGCTCATTCACGACTGTAGAGGTCAGACCGTCTCTGGACAGTTGCCCCTGGCTATCTCTTATGAACGGTCATCTAAGTTGTTCAATCTTTTGTTTTCTTTACAATAAGGATGATGTTGGTTTCCCGTGATCCTTCAAAATTTAGCTAATTGTGTGTTTGAAAGAGATGTTAAAGACTACCCGCATGGATTCAATTGTTCTAGCCTCAATATGGCTTATCCCAAAATCACTATTGAATAATGGATTAGATTTTTTAAGAATTCTCCACTACGTCCTTTTCCAATCAATGTGGGTTGCATTTAGTTTTCTTTCCAATTGTACTACCTCCACGTTAATTGGCGACGTCAGAATGTTTAGATCACTATGTTGGGCCTCATCAAGACGTCTTGGACGATGTCCCCACATGAACGTACGAGAAATGTGGGGGCACCTTCTAACCGCCCGCTCTTTTTGATTGAGGGTGTGAGCTCTATTATTTTGCAAAAAATAAGATATTGAATTAACGAAGGTCAATGGATCTCCGTCATCACATGTATTCAGATTTGATTTCTCTACTATGCCAAATTGAAAGTTCTTATGGGAAATCCACTATCTATGAGGTATCTCATAGGTGTTTCGTCTACGATGAAGACTTCAAAAATCACTAGTAACTCCACACTTGATCTTCTACTTATCTTCTTATTTCTCGAACAACCTATTGCTACTCAATCCTTATTTTACATATCATTATCCTTTCAGTTTGGGAGAGAAGTTCCAATGACAGATCACCGACATATTTTGCGGGGTTGTTGATCTTAACGACGACAATCAAATACAGCATGAAAGAATAAGAGTATCCAACCAATCTTCTCATAGTGATCAGTTGGTTGGTTGTCTTTTTCTCTCAATTCTAGTAGAGATCTGAATTTGGATCGAGAATAATCTACTTATAGAATTTCACGAGAATTAGGAGTCTATTTCCACAGACGGCATCAATGTTCTATTTTGAAACCAGAACTTGTGTATGTTGATGGTGAGGAATTCTAAATCGGTGGTGCTAATCTCTGATACGGTGGCATGGAGTGAACATGTAATGTTATCACTCAAAAGCCCAAGACAATTCATAAATCAATATTGGTGTAGTAAAAATGGAGATCAAAAAGTGTACACCGACTATCATATGCGAAGGCATATACATTGGATCGTTTGAAATGCATTGATATTGGATTGGGTCGTGGCTTTTTGAACTTTCGGCCAATCTCGAAAAATATCTGGATGAAATAAAATTAGAGAAGATATAGATACTCTTGAATAAATAATTAATTGAAATCGTTAAACTAATATAAAATTAAAAGACAAGAATTAGAATTTTTTTTATTAATTCTTACTTGATATAGCAATAACACGATGGTATAAAGTTTAAAGCATATATTTATGAGAAAACATTAATTATGTAATAAAATATGAGATTAGGTTGAATGGTCAGAAAGCATTAATGGAAAGATAAAATGAAATATACGATAAAAATGATGGTATAGGCAAGAAGTTAAACCTAAAGATAACCATTTCAATATTTGTTGGATGAGAAGATGAACCAGGGTTTAATACTCATGGGTTAGTGGCGCCGTCAGCAAAAGAATGCATGTAATATCCTCAACCGTACGACATTGACACTGTTTAGTCCTTCAGACACTCTACAGTTCAACCAAGCACAGAAGAGAGAGAGAGAGAATCCAAAACAAGAAAGAAAATAAAAGTTTTAATAAAATACGCTTGCAATGATATTTTTTGGCAGATTGCTTGTTATTTTACATCAATAGTTTAAATGAATTTAATATATATATATATATATATATATATATATATATATATATATATATATATATATATATATATATATATATATATATATATATATATATATATATATATATAATTCTTCTATTTATCCTCTGATTTTGATTAGATGGTTAAAAAAATTTAACAGCGAAACTGTAATGTAATTGCAGCAAATTGCATTTCCTTTGAACAGATATATAAATAAAAATATGTACTCACTTAAAAACAATTTATTTTAATGATTTTTTTTTGTCTAATCGCGCTTTGGATCTTCTACTTTAGCTTATTTATGAAAATAATGATTTTATTTTAAATTAAAATAGTTTTGAACGTCTGGTTATATTTTCACACTCAAAATTGATGATCTATCTATTTATTATTGATGATTTTCCTACATTGCCATTTTTTGAAGGACAAAATATGAATAATATATATAAGGGGTATAAGCTTAAGAATAAAGTACAACTATGCGAAAGAAATTAGGAGTACAGAGCAATTCAATGAATACAACAAAATCAACAGTGAAGGCAAATGGCAACACTTGGGAAACCATAAAAAACAATGGAAACATCGAGAGCAACACAAACAACAAAAAGAGGAGAGTATCCACAAGCCATCCAATATCAAACACCAAGGGCTAGGGTCAAGAAGGCATCACTAGCACTAAGTGTGATTAAACATTCTGCCTGAAAACTTGCCAACATAACACATCTAGAAAAGGAAGTTGCAATGATCAAATAATTTTGTCATGCTTATTTATTTTCAAAGAATAAAACATTATTTTGATATGTCCATAAAGACCATATTAGGGCATGCGAAATCAACACCAAACTAAGTATACACCAACAACAAACTCATATCCCCTGACAAAATCTAAAACCGTGCATATCGACCCAAATAACACTAAGGAATGACGAAACAATTAAAGAACCTTATACTAAATACAAAATGCACCTCATACGTAAAAAAAAAAAAAAAAAGAGTATATGACTCATTTTCACTAGGAAAAAGACTTTGAACATCCACTTGGAACAAAGATAACACTATATTTGAGTAAATTTTCCTGAGTAGGAATCTTGTCGAGAGAAGACCACCAATTAAGACGGAATTAGTCTCTCAAAGATGAAATTAGATTAATAACGATTTATCAAAATATACATGCTCAAGAAATTATTATATATAATTTAGACGCGGAGTATAAAATTAAAGGATAATTTGCTTCAACCCAGAAGTAATCCTAAATCTAGAAGTTGTTGGTTTTTGTAGTTCTTTCTCAATCGGTACTTCTTATGCCTTGAATTCTCTTCAGATAGGGAAAAGAGATAATTTGTTTGTTGTACGGTATATTGGGGATCATAGCCTATATATAGTGTGATGGCTAATTAGCGATTTTATTATTCTTAAATGGGTCATCCTGACATCTACTCATATTTGAGTCCATAGACGTAAATGGTCGGTTTTTGGTTTGTAGTTTTTTCTTCTTATTTTGTGGTTGAGCATCTGTTACTTTTGTGTAGTTTTCTTGATCTTGGATGTCTTTGTTTTGGTTGATTTTATTATTTTAATGCATTGTTGGTGCTTTTGACTCCTTTTACGTATTTTTAAAACTGTTTTTTAATATATAGTTTCTTCTTTACTGTTAAAAAATTTCAAATGACTTTGTCTAGGAAATGAATAATGATATATTTTCTCTCTGACATAATTTCAAATTTAAAAGATTCATTATTTTTAAAGTTAATTCTATATTAGTTCATATAGATTTCATATAATAAAAGTAATATAATTTTTATCTAATAAAAGATTACTTCTTAATAGATTGGTAAAAACTTAACCACCTTGTAAATTATTTGAGTATTGGTACCCGTGTTTTTTTAATTATTATAAATGGTTTGTTTTTCCAATTTGATAGAGACATTCACTTTTATTATGCTAAAAATAACTAATAAAAATTAGAGAATATGTCTAAGCTAAATCAGTTTGGTTAGTTTCATAACTTTTATTGAATTACTAGGAGTTAATTTTGTAAAACAGTCTTAGTATTTTCTTATTCAAGTTATTTAAGTAATAAGAAATAATAAAATTTGTCGATGAGAATGATTAAATGTAGATGCATATTATATATAAAAATAACATTAGAGACATACTAAATTAGATACATACATGCACACACTTTTTATTGGTCCAATAGACTTGATTACCAAACCCCAACCAAATTTAATAAATAGCAAAAATAGAATTTTCACCAAAAAAGATAATGTCCTTAGCAAATGAAGAAAAGGAAAGTGAAAAAGCAAAACAAGAGATATAATTGTGTGGCTGTTAATAACAAAGGACAGCAACTTGTTGACAAAGGAACCAATCAACAATCGACAACACAACATTATCAAAAATATCATCTCTGGTTTTTTCCCAAACCAGAAACCAAAAACCACTTGTCCCCAAACCCCAATTTTCTGATATAATATAGTAGCAATAGATTGATAGTAGTAGAACATTTCACACTCAAACTCACACACTCATATCTGTGGTCTCTCTTCACTTGTCCAGAAGAAGAAAGAGCCATAAATTAAGATATTGTCTCAGATGGTTTTGCTATATTAGATAGATATATAGCTAGAAGAAGTAATTTTCGGTATAATAATAGAATTAAAGAAAAAAGAAATTTCCTAAAACAAACATTTTGTTAACATGGGAAGAGGTAGGGTTCAGTTGAAGAGGATAGAAAACAAGATCAATCGTCAGGTTACTTTCTCTAAAAGGAGAGCTGGACTTCTCAAGAAAGCTCATGAGATCTCTGTTCTTTGTGATGCTGAAGTTGCTTTGATTGTCTTCTCCCACAAAGGAAAGCTCTTTGAATATGCCACTGATTCTTGGTAATTTTTTTAGATCTTTTCATTGCACTCATTTTATTAAATATATCATTTCATTTAAATCTCACTTTCAGATACAAAATATTTTTATTTCTTGTGTGTAAAGTGGATTACTTGATCTACATAAACATATCACAATTTTTTTTGTATGATTTTTTAACAACTATGTTTAAACTTCAGTAGGGTTTCAATTTTTTGGGTGTAAAGAGAGAATATGCTATATGTTTTTTTTCCTCCATTTTTTTAGATCAAACAGTGTAAACCTAAAGCTATATGTTTTTTTTTCAAAAATAAGTTAAAATAATGCAGAAAGAAAAGGGTGTAGCTCAGTTTTATGGATAGAAAATTTTCTCTGTTAAAAAATTCTTATAATTATTTCTTGTGTGTAATGTGAAGCATTTGATCTATACATAAGGATATTACAATTTTTTTATTGAGTCAATGTTTTTATTAAGCCAATGTTTATTTTTATTCTATATTTTTCTTCAATTTTTAAACTTTTTTTTTACTTTGATAAGGGTTTCTATTTTTTGGGTCCAAATCTATAGGGTGAAAATATGCTTCCTTTTCTGTTTTTTTGTTTAGATCAAACAGTGCTAACCTAAAACTATCAGATTTATTTTCAAAATAAGAAAAATAACTAATACCCATTTATATGGACAATAAATGTTCTTGTAAAAATGGTCATATATTTATTTCTTATGTAAAATGACTAAGTTCATATATTACAAATTTAGTTTTTGTAGAAATGCATATTACATATTTGGTTCTTTATTAAGTCAAAGGAGTTTTTCACCCTATTTTTTTTTTGCCAATATTTTGGACTTGCTTTTTTTTTTTTTTTCCTTATTTCACTAGAGAATGGTTTCTTTTTGTGGATGCAAAGCTAAAGAAAAAAACATGCTTTCTTCTTTATTTTTTCTCTTCCAAATCTAAGTTTTTGTTTGATCAAACAGTGCAAACCTAAAACTATGTGGTTGTTTTTAAAAAAAAAACTATAAATAGAAGAGATAAATATTGTAGCTCAGTTATATGGACAACAAATGTTCTTATTTCTTCATACTTCCCTATAAAAAAAATGCTTTTTCTTTGTTAAATTTTTTAAGAATACTA
Organism: Lathyrus sativus; assembly: GCA_963859935.3. Lineage (NCBI taxonomy): Eukaryota > Viridiplantae > Streptophyta > Magnoliopsida > Fabales > Fabaceae > Lathyrus > Lathyrus sativus. The sequence continues at coordinate 91,194 of CAWUDS030004300.1, forward strand.
TATAAATTTTTTATAATCAGAAAAATGAAAACCCTAGTTTAAATTTCTTCAAATATATATATTATTTAATTTTTTTGTAAAGATAGTAGTACCTTTGATGAGGTGTTTAATCTTCTGGAATCAAAGTCAGTAAGAGTGACAGCATTTGGTTATTACTTGTCACAAGATGATTTTAGATCTCAAGTCCTATCAATGCAGAACACATAGAAACATCATTTTGTTGTACGTTTTAAAATTTGTTTTTTTATTGTTCTGAAAAGTTTGATAATTTGTTTCTTTTCTCTAACTAGTATAGGCTGATATAGCGTGTAATCAACACGTATTTAAACCACACAGGTGTCATGTTCATTGAGAAACTTAAGTCATTTCAAAGCATGGAATGGAAACAAGAATGTTGCATGCTTTTCTGTTAATTATAAACAGAACTTATTTTCTTGATTGGTCTCAACTTTAAGGTGCTTCTTCGTGTCAATGAGATAAACAATTTTACTTCAGTTTGATGATTAGACAGTTCAGAAAAATTGTAGTACTGTTTTTTTTTTATGAGAATGAATTGATTTACATTATGTTCTTTCATTATATAAATTGTTATGATTTTTTTGATATTGAACAATGTTTATTGAACTGAGTTTTTAACTATAAAATATAAACATTTAAAAATTTAATGGATTGCTTATTTTGTGTTATTCTTGTCATATATATAACAGTGCTTGATAAATATATACTCATTTTTTTCAATTTTTTTTTATGTATTTGTTTAACATCTGATTAATCTTATGTAAAAATGTGATTTGTTCAGCATGGAGAAGATTTTGGAGCGCTATGAAAGGTATTCATATGCAGAGAGACAACTAGTTGCAAATGATTCTGAATCACAGGTTTGTCATTTGATTTGATCCATAATATTTGATTACAGGTATTGTTAAAATTACTGTATATTTATAATTTTAAACCTATTAATCCATAATCAAAGTAATGATTATAGTTTTAAATTAAGATAATCATTTAAAGGTTTTTACAACCTGTTTGATCATAAGATTCTACAAGTTATTCAAGGTATTAAAAATTGCAAGTAAACTTGTTGGATCATAAGATTCGTTCCATATCAATTGAGTTGACTTCTTAGTAAATTAGCATTTTAACAAATTAAAAATAAAAATAAATTTATTTAATTGGACTTGCAATAAACTTGGTAAACTTGCTTTTTTTCTATAACACTTTTTTTTAGGTATATTCTTTTCCAATTTTAGTAGACTACTACTTCATCCGTTTTTAAATGAGTATTGTTCATTGACAAATGAATGTCAACACTTTTTAAACTATTGTTATTTTTTTATTTCTTTTTTTTTTTAGTTATTCCTGTTTATACTTCTTTCAACATGTTATTAACTTAATAAAAATGTAATGTATTATGATGATATTTTTTAAAATTTTTAATCCGTTTACAAAAATTTTATCGAAATTTATTTTAAAACATAGGATTACACTATTTCCTAGTTTGTTTAGGGTTGAATATGGTTTTGACCTATATAAAATTGAGGATCTTTCAAATTTAATCTATATTTTTTAAATCATTTTTAGACCCAATTTTTTATAAAAAAAAATATTATTTCTGGTGACAATTATAAGTACATATTCGTTTTATTAGATTCATTAAATAATACATTTATTTGATTTTTATATAAATCAAATACATAAACTATTTAATAATTATAAAAAATGAAATTTGCTTATAATAATAACATGAAGGTGTATTTTTTGCATCTTGCATGCAGTATTTTGTGTAGGTTGGTTGTATCTTTTATCAGTCTGTCCCTTAGCTTTTGATTGAAATTAGTAACTGTTTATTTATAAGAGTTAGAATACTCCTTATACATCTTTTATCAATAATATTTATTTATATAAAAAAAATTCCTTTTTAAACCCTATCTTTTATAATAAATGTCCTCTAGACTTTTTTTTAGGTTCATATTAGATGCACATTGAAATTAGACCCATAAAGAAACTTAAAGAGAAAAAGTGCCACTAGAAATTGTTTTTGTACTTTTGGATGTGTTTCTCCTATCTTTACTCTTTTTTCTCTCTTTGCCATTAAAAAATCTTGATTTGATTGAAAGTAGGATTCAAGTCTTCATGAATCCAAATTATTCAACATAGCATCTAACAATATATCTATATCAATATGAATTACCTATCCAGGGAAATTGGACCATTGAGTATACAAGACTGAAGGCAAAGATTGATCTTTTGCAAAGAAACTATAGGTAAAAAAAAAAATTATAATTTTGTTAAACTCTTATTATTCACTAGTCTCATTCAATTACATTATTACATGACATGAAAACTATTACATGCTAGGCATTACATGGGAGAAGATTTGGGTACAATGAGCCTCAAAGAACTTCAAAAGCCTGGAACAGCAGTTAGATACTGCACTCAAACTCATTCGTACACGCAGAGTATAACCTCTCTATACTTCACTTAACTATAGTGTGTTTCTTTGTTACTCATCATTATTGAACTAGTGTAAATTTTTGTATACTTGATATTTTAACAGAACCAACTCATGTACGAGTCCATTTCAGAGCTTCAGAAAAAGGTACACATTGTAATCTTTGTGTAGGTTTAGGGCAAACAAAAGTGCATGATTACGTTATGCATCCATTGGCTCTATCTAAATCAATCTGACATGACATCCATTGGCAGGAGAAAGTGATTCAAGAGCAGAATAACATGCTTGCAAAAAAGGTGACAAATCATCAGCCTTTAACTTTATTTATTTAGTTTCATGCAATATAAAACTTAGATGATTTAATTTAACCACTATTTAATGATGTTTGATTGTACTATTATTTATATTTATCTAATATATAATATATAAAATCATGGAAGCTAGGGCTATGCATTCTTAATTTAGTTCAGTGCAAAATTTAAATATCATTTATCACGACAGTCTTTTAGAATGTACAAGACAGACTATATTACAGTTAAACTATGACTAAATAAAATTTTATTAATTATTTGTTAGTCTTCAATTAAAGTTAACTAGGGTCTGTCTTTGTTTTGGCCATGAAAGAAATTTACGACTTTCAAAAACTTTTGACGACTATGTTGTTTATGATACAGAAATTTGATTAATCCTTTCTTTTCCATGAAAAATAATTATAGATTAAGGAGAAAAGAAAAGATTGCAGCTGAGCAGCAGGCACAATGGGAGCACCCAAACCATCATGGAGTCAATCCAAATTACTTGCTACACCAGCAACTTCCAAGTTTGAACATGGGGTGATCATTTCTCTATAACAAATTATCTCACCTTCCGCAATATTTTTAGAAACTCACGCACAACCGTGAGTATCAGGGTTTGAACCCTAGTGATAAAGTCCAACCTAGCAATATCGAGTTCTGTCAGTTGAGCTAGAACCCGCAGATGTCACACCTAACACTTTAATTCTTGTTTTTCTTTAGCAACTGATCATAAAGTTTAGTATTCTTTTTCTTTTTGCAGCGGTAATTACCGTGAGGAAGCACCAGAAATGGGGAGGAATGAGCTTGACCTGACCCTGGAACCACTGTATACCTGTCACCTTGGATGCTTTTGAAAACCATAATTTGGTATTATGATATGATATATATATGCAAGGCATATAAAATATAAGTGCTTATATATATGTTTTGTAGTTTTCCCTTATTTTGAAGACACTAAAAGTATGTTGTAAGCTTAATTATAACTTGATATTATAATCTAGTTAAGTTTTTCTATGTATTAATTAAATTAAATTGCTGAAAGGCAAAGTTCTGTAATGTAATGACATTCAAGCTGATTAAGCATTGACTTTTACTATCACTATAAGAACTCAAAATGAATGGTGATTTAAACCCTTGTATTCCATGTCTGCGACGACATACCAAAGATAGAAATGTCGTCTGTGGTGGGTTCTAAATATTATTAGATTCTATGTGATAGATAGTAACGCAGAATCAATTTTTTTGTTTTACACCAATAGACACTAAATATAGACGTTTTTTCAGCAAGAATTTATACTTTGATTCCATATATTGGAGGAGTCTAGCCTCATCATATTGATTCAAATTAACTTGGACGCGTGTGCATTTATTTAAAACAATTATAGGGTTTATGAAAAGGATTTTTCTTTTACTGCAAATAAAATAAAATTATGTTTATTAAAATATTATAGGGTTGACATGTTGGTGATAACTTGAGACTTAAGCGTGTGTTGCTCTAGTCGAATATTCGAATTATACTAGGTGCAAATAATTCATGTGTTTTTTTTATAAACAAAATTTATTTTCAATAGAGGTGCTAAGAGTACCTCAACCCAATTACATTCGACAACTTATCGTTAATAAAATAACACAATTTCCACCAAGTCCTAAAACTATAGGAATTTCCATGGATATTTACACCAATCATAATAACTACAATTGAAATTATGATTAAACCTCTTAGAAAGCCACACATCAAAAAATGAGCACAATCCTCTGCACCTTAAGTTCTTGATCGCCTATTTCATTGTAGAAAGAATTGATTCCTCGCCTACAAATGCTCCAACACACAATGACCCACATCCATATTGCATTACAGCATTGCAACCTTTCCTTTCAAGTTATCAATCCAAGCACACAAAATGGTAACAACCACCAACCCCATTCAAGTCACCTACCCCAAACCAACAACAAATGTTTCTCCATATAGGTGATTAACATCTTCATCAAAGGGGTGGAAATTAATTGGTCATATGGCTGTATACCCCAATTTTCAGAAAATACAATTACATATCCATGTATCATATTATTTTTGTTTTTTCTCTAAATTTTTAAATATATATTGAATTATTGACATAGTTCTTGAAAATTATATCCTTTAAAAACTGACTCTCAAACATATCCTCCAAAACTTTTAGTTTTTTTTTTTATGTTAACTATTAATCTGTTATCATGGAAGAAAGTCAAGGGTGGAAGAAAGGGGTCATTCATAATTAATGTTGAAGACAAACTGTTGGGACAATGTAGGGACTAGGAGACATAAAGAAGCCTTAAGGAGAAAGACTTTGTTTTTCTTTACTCTTATCCTAGACAGATGTATAGTGAAGGGTCTTTACAAAGTGTTCAAAAAACGTTGGTATTATTGATGATGTGGTGATTCCTTTTAAGAGAGACATAAGGAGAAAACGATATGGTTTCATGAGGTTCTTCGACGTAGAGGATGAAAGAAGGCTAGCATCAAAGCTTAGAAACATGTTCATTGGTAGTCAAAATATTTTTGTTAATGTTCGAGATTCACTAGGAGAAGTGTAAGGAGGATGCATAGGAAAACAAATCCAAGACCTAAGCAAAGAATGGAAGACCTCAGAAAGTCCTATGCTCATTCTTTCAAAGATAGATACCAGAAAAGCTAACTCCTTCACACCTAAAAGCGAAAGGGTCTCCTATGCTCAAGTTGCCATGAATGGTGGTGAGATTAGAAAGACTATCTGCAGAAGAAAAATTGAACTTATCAAGAACAAGGAAGTAAAGCCAACTGAACATGTCAAGAACAAGGAAGCAAACCCACCTTATGCACATCTAGAACTTAATTTAGAAAAGGTGGAAACACGGGCTAGATTCAAGAATGGGTACATGGGAATTATGGAGAATCTGAGACTAACTTATAACATTAAAGATATTCTCAACTCATAAGGTTACTTTGCTATCAAAGTAACTCCGTTAAGTGCTAATCTTTGTCTTCTTGAAGAAAGAAAGGAAGGGGAACTAGACGATTTGGTAATGGATGGGAAATATTGGTTGAAGAAATGGTTCAAAAAAGTTAAGAAATAGGAACCTTCTGATGTGGATGAGGATCATTTGACTTGGCTACGGTTCTATGGGGTATCACATCATGCATTGAACCCTAATTTCTTTGAGTATGTATCTTGTTGCTGATCATAAACCCAAATTCTTTAACTTGAGTAGAAGAAATAACTTGATCAACCATATTATGCATATTTGATTGCTTGAGTTGACTTCAATCATTGCTTGACTTCATGCTTGTTACCATCAGGTGTTTTCATCATCAAAACCATGACATCATCAGGGATAAACAAATCTAGCTTACTATGAGCTTTGATCACTTCTTGATTATACCTGCAAGAACATAGTTTCACATTCTCCCAATTTTTTATGACGACAATGTATATCTCAAGTAGGTAGGAAAAGAAAGACATATGGATATACATTGGAATGGTTAAACTCTTTTCACACGAGTAAATAGTATACTCTACTTCCTCTGAGAGTATACTTATTCCCCTTTTATCATAATCAAAAGGCGGGTAAATATGCAAGATATAATTTTAAATATGTAAACATGTTTGTTCACATAGTCAAACATATTAAAAGGGAAAATTTTATTTCATTCATTCAAATATACTGGAATCCAAAGTACAAGAAAGCAAGAAATTGTAGGGATTGAAACAATGTAGGAACACCGAAAATTCAAACACACTTAAAAAATAAAAAAGAAACACATAAGTGAGGCTACTCATTTTCATAAGTATCATCATTCCTTGAGGTATTTATTTTATGATAGAAACATCCTTTTCTAGATTTTGTATGGCTGGAGCATTTTGTTGGCACATCTCTATAAGATTGTTTACTGTTGTGTTTTCTGCGATTAGTTGTGTTATGTATTTATTTTCATCCATCAATTTGTTCCATAATCCTCCTTGATAGAGACAAATATTTATACTTCTTAGTGAGGGGTAATCAGTCATGTTTTGAGTTAAATCCAATTTTTCTCCCTTAGTGTCGATTCCAAAAGCAGCTATAATTTTTGTGATTAAAACCCCATATAGAAGTCATGCTGTTTGAGTTTGTTTGCAGTGGTTCATATGAAGAAGTATTTCTTCTACCCAATTTTTTTTGAAAATGTTAGGTCAAGAGCCAAAGAGGAACTATATCTGTAACACCCATATATAAATACATAAGTTTAGAAGATACATATTATAAATGTTTGCAAGTTTCGTATTGAAATACACATAAGTTGCTAGTAGCACATTGT
>CAWUDS030004301.1:0-5000 GCA_963859935.3 Lathyrus sativus
AGAGCTTCATCCACAGAAGTTGGTTCAATTACTGACACCAATCCAAATAATGATGCTTCAGATGGTCTGAGGAAGGATCTTGTTCTGATAGGGTCATCCTTCTTTCAATGATCACATTCTCTGGATGAGAAGCTTTAATTCTGGAAGATGATCCTCTAACAGTTGATTCTTCAGAAATGTTTAAGTTGTTCATTTGAGAAGTCAAAGGAATTGCATCTGGCTTTGCTTCTGGTTCCTTCATTTGAGCTTTGTCTGCCTCTGAGTCTTCAGAGTCTGTGAGAATTACTTCTCTATCTGCAGAACTTTCAAACTGCTTTGGCTTTTCAATGCCAAGTTTATCATCAAATCTAACATGAATAGATTCTTCCACAATCTGTGTTTCAGTATTGTATACTATGTAGCCTTTAGAGTGTTCAGAATATGCAAGCATGAAACACTTTTGTGCTTTAGAATCAAACTTGTTCAGATTCTCTTTAGTATTCAACATATAGCAAATACATCCAAAAGGATGAAAATATGCAATGTTGGGCTTTCTGTTCTTCCAAAATTCATAGGGAGTCTTTTCCAGAAGAGATCTTACAGACACTCTATTCTGAATGTAATAGGTTGTGTTGATTGCTTCTGCCAAAAAGTGCTTTGCCAGATTAGTCTCATTGATCATGGTTCTGGCCATTTCTTGCAGAGTTCTATTTTTCCTCTCTACAACCCCATTCTGTTGTGGAGTTCTAGGACAGGAAAAATCATGAGCAATGACATTTTCATTAAAATATTTTTCAAAATATTTGTTATCAAATTCACCACCATGATCACTTCTGACTTTTATAATTTTGAAATCTTTTTCATTTTGGACTTGTTTGCAGAAGTCAAAGAACACAGAATGTGACTCATCCTTGTGTTTTAAGAACTTTACCCATGTCCATCTACTATAGTCATCAACAATGACTAATCCATACTTCTTGCCTCTGATGGATGCAGTTTTCACTGGTCCAAACAGATCAATATGAAGTAATTCTAATGGTCTGGAAGTTGAAACAACATTTTTTGATTTAAAAGACGATTTTGAAAATTTCCCTTTTTGACATGCTTCACAAAGAGCATCTGAGGTGAACTTCAACTTAGGAAGTCCTCTGACAAGATTAAGTTTATTAATCTGAGATATACGTCTCATATTAATATGTCCCAATCTTCTATGTCAGACCCATTGCTCATCATTAACAGACAAGAGGCATTTAACATTTTGAACTTTAAGTTCTGAAAGATTTATTTTATAAATGTTGTTCTTCCTCTTTCCATTGAATAGGATTGAGCAATCCTTCTGACTAACAGCTTTACAACATTGTTGATTAAAGATTATATCATAGCCATTGTCACTTAATTGACTTATGGACAATAGATTATGCTTTAATCCTTCTACAAGAAGAACATTAGATATAGAGGGAAGGTTACCATTACCAATAGTACCAGAGCCAATGATCTTGCCCTTCTGATTCCCTCCAAACTTCACTTCTCCTCCAGATTTAAGCCCCATGCTTTGGAACATAAACCTTTCTCCCGTCATGTGACGTGAGAAGCCAGAGTCCAGGTACCATGACTGGCGTCTTAACTTTTCTACTAAAACATCTGCAACAGGGATAATCTTATCCTTAGGTACCCAGATCTTTTTGGGTCCTTTTTGGTTAGTTGCCTTGTAAGTGGGTCTGATCTTCTGTCTTTTTACAACAGTATTGTTCTGACTTACTTTTGACTTAAACATAGGAATGTTCTGATCAGAACTTGTGTGTTTAATGTCATTCAGATGACCAAACTTGAATGAGAGTACAAGGGAGTTTTATTGATAACAAGTTTATCAACAGGCATTGGATTTAAATCCTTTCCAGAAGAGGATTCATATCTAATTCCTTTCCTGTTATTTCTGCTAACCCCATAGACCATAGAAGCCATCTTGCTTCTGTCTATGCTTTTAGCAAGAAATTTCTGAAAGCTAAAATCATATTCTTCTAAAATATTTTTGCATTTAGATTTACTTTCAGATTCAAAATTTTGTTGAGCTATTTCAAAATCAGCTTTTATTTTTAAATTGTTTTCTTTTAACTCAGCAATTTCTGATTTTAACAGATTATTCTCAGAGCCAAGATTGCACTTAAGCTTCTTGCACTTGAGCTTAATCTGATTATAATTTTTCAGGACTTCAAATAAGACTTTAATAAACTCTTCCCTGGTGAGATCAAAAAGTACCTCTTCTGAGTCAGATTCAGAATCAGACTCAGATCCAGATGATTCTTCATTCTGATCTTCAATGCCATCCATCAGGGCCATGTTGGCGCATTCATCTTCAGATTCTGATGAGGATTCAAATTCATTAGAGTCATCCCAAGTTGCCATAGAACCTTCTTCTTTTTGTCAAACTTCCTTTTTGGCTTTTCTTTAAGAAGCTTTGGACAGTCACTCTTGTAATGGCCAGGTTCTTTGCATTCAAAGCAGACAACTTCCTTCTTTCCAGATCTTCTTTGGTCCAGAGGACTCCTTGCGCTGATCTGGTCTTTTGAAGTTCTTGAACTTCCTCTGCTTGTGCTTCTAGAGTCTGTTAATTCTTCTGGACAACAAGGATAATTCATCTTCTTCTTCAGAAGAAGATTCTTCAGAGCTTTCCTCTAGCACCTGCAAAGCTTTAACAGATTTGTTAGATTTTAAGGCAATAGACTTACCTTTCTTTTGAGGTTCATCTTCCTCAAGTTCAATTTCATGACTCCTAAGTGAGCTGATTAACTCCTCCATAGTGATCTTCTTCAGATCCTTGGCAAGCTTCAGAGCAGTGACCATAGGTTTCCATCTGATAGGCAAGCTTCTGATGATCTTCTTCACATGATCAGCAGTTGAGTAGCCCTTGTCCAGAACTTTTAGACCAGTTGTAAGAATCTAGAATCTAGAGAACATAGTTTCTATGGACTCATATTCTTCCATCTTGAATGCTTCATACTTTTGTATTAACGCCAGAGCCTTGGTCTCTTTTACTTGAAGATTTCCTTCATGAGTCATTTTCAAGGACTCAAACATGTCAAATGTAGTTTCTCTATTTGTGATCTTTTCATACTCAGTGTGAGATATTGCATTTAACAATATTGTTCTAGCATTGTGGTTATTTATAAACTCCTTCTTTTGGGCTTCTGTCATAGATTTTCTATCTACTTTCTTGTCATTCCCATCAATGGGATGAACATATCCATCTATGACCAAATCTCATAAATCAGCATCATAACCAAGGAAAATACTTTCAATCCTGTCTTTCCAATAATCAAATTTCTCCCCATCAAACATAGGGGGTTTTGTACTGATTCTGTCTCTTTCTTCATATTTGTTGGATGTTGAAACATCAGCCATAATAACAACCAAATATAAGTATCAAAGTTTTTCTCACCGGATCTTTTCTGTCACTGTGAAGTGGTAGCACACACAGAATCGGAGCTCTGATGCCAACTGAAGGTGAGAAAATACTTAGAAGGGGGGGTTGAATAAGTATGAAGATAAAACTTAGAAATAAAAACTCAAGAATTTTTATCCTGGTTCGTTGAACTCAACTACTCCAGTCCACCCTATCTAGAGTGATTTGCCTTTCTCAAACAAGGACTTAATCCACTATTTAATCAACTGATTACAATAGTAAGCACTAAGAACAATTGTTCAAAGTCTTCTCAAGAACTACTAATCCTAACTGGATCTTCTTAATGTAATAATAAATACAAGTGTAAAAATGCTTCTAATAAAGCTTTATCACAACTGTGATTTTTCACTTAAGATTAAGAACAATGAAATAATTCTAACAAGAACGTATGAGTAGTATGAGAGTTTTTTTTAATGAATTTCTTTTCAAGTATTTCGTCAACTGAAGAAGATGAGTGGAGACTTGCTTTTATAGGCACAGTGATCCAAGAGTTTTTTTTTTCACATTGAGAATAGTGTACCAAAAAGGTCTGAGCCTTTTTGTCTTCACATCATGTGACCTTTCCTAGAAGAAGAATGCACAAAGATATCCTTTTTGTCTGTGTTCTTGTGTCTAGCATAAATATGGAAAGAGTCGTTTGGATATTCCGACAGACATAATCTTTGAATTCTTCTTCAACAATTTTCAGCAAAAATCATCAGAGTCTAAGTTGGTCAGAGCCTTCTGATGTTCATCAGAGTTTTGCTGAATCAGAGTCTTTGCAGCAAGTGTGCTTTCAGCGTGTATAAGTTCACAACAGAGTTTTGGTTCAGATCCTCAGTACTGGCAGCGTTAGTACTATCAGAGTCTTCTGAAGTAACTGTACTTTAAAATTCTTCATACAGAATTCTTCATTGCTTCAGATTCTTCTGTAGCTTCTGCTTCAGATCCTTCTGGAGGCAGCGCTCAGAATCTTCTGGTGGCAGCGTTTATAATCTTCTAAGAGATGCTTTTGACGCTTCAGAGCCATGCATATTTCTTATGTTCAGATCTAATTTGCTTCTGGAGTGATATTTACTTTAACATCTGCAACAAACATTCTCAAGCAAATTTTAGAGTATATAATTGTTAAATACAAAATTTCATAATAGTTATCATCAAAACATAGAGATATTATTAAGAACCAATTTGTGTGCTAACAAGATGTTATGTTCCAAATAGTGTGGGTTGGATGAGATTAGTCGGGAAGAAGGGCATTGAGGTAGATGGAGTATCCATCCAGGTGCTATAGAGATGTGACCGAATTTAAGGAAATTGTTTTGGTGGCCATAGATAGAGAGAGAAGTGGTTGAGGTTGTATATGCTGATTAGACTTGTTGAAAGTCGAAGATTGAACATCAGAGGCCGTTGGGCCTGATGCAACTGTTGAATATTTCTGAGTGGGATGGAATAGTATTTCCATGGATTTTGTGATGGGTTTTCCAGAGAATTTGAAGGGATATGATTCGATTTGGGTGGTTATGAATGGATTGACAAGATTAACTCATTTCTTACCAATGAGGGTGAATCAGTCTATGCTGAA